>WMED01010332.1:0-15826 GCA_019650415.1 Pipa parva | reverse complement strand
ATATAGGCTTGTGTGTCTCTTCTTAGCCATTGAAATTCATGGTCTTCAACTTATTTCTTAAGTAGGCATTTTTGTGTTGCCATTGACTCCTGGTGGTATTTTGGAACTCAATAATGAGGTGTTGTACGTGATTGTGGCATAGCAGTACAGTTCATCTATAAATTATTGGCATTCTTAGATTTTTCTATTTGGAGTTGATCAGATCGTTAGTAGTAGAAGAAAAACTGATGAACAGAAGCATTCTAAATATTGAGATTGCAGCAGTTCTTGTGCTAGAATTCCAACAGAGATCCACTGAGACACTGTCCAACCTCCAATTATATAAATAACATTATGCGGAGCAGTGATGCCTTTTATCAAACGTGATAAAGGACATAACGGCCTGAAAATAGTGATGCGTTTTAAATAAAGAGTTGTTAGATTACCATTTGTGCCAGTAACAAAGGTGGGATTCTATGATGCTATCACATTGAAGGTGTTGGAACTCTTTATTATGGCCCATTCTACTGTTCCTAAACACTGCATGCCTATCTGCCAGTGTTAGTGTTATATTCTTCTTGTTGATAATGTAGAGAGATCCATCAGAAGGTGTGTCTGGAAGCCTTTTAGTAGAAAGTGTAGTTATTTATTTCTCAGTTGATGAGCTGCAGTTGATCTTTAAATACTAGGGTAAAATTTTTTTTTTTGGTGTTGTCTCTGTTTAGTGCAGATTCATGCTTACCGGTCACCTGTCTTTAGCAAGTGTATAGATCCTGCACCAACCACCTGCCCTGCATCCACCGTACAGGCTAGCATAAGAGAATACAGTCATATAGTTGAAACCTTAGCGTATCTTCATCAAATAGCTGCAGGGAGACAGCCTTTTAAAACGGATGAGCTACAGCTGTAAATTAAACTATTACACAACCAATTGAATATGCATGACTCCATTGGATTGGATTTATCAAATTACCCACAAAGTTTACGGTCTACAGCTGTTGAGCATCTCAATGTATTTTTCTATGCATTTTCTTAAAATCGTCTCATTTCGCATCAACTTGAAACTATGCAAATCGGCACGCGAGATCAGTGGCTGTTTTAACAAATCAATCTGAATGATTCCACATTCCTCTAAATGTTTATGTGTAAGTTTTGTTTAAAATTCATAGATCAGCACAAACTCTTACAGTATATCTTAATTTAAATCCATTCACGCACCAATAGCTGAACACTGATTCACGATTCATTACCCCAGGTCAATTTGCATCAAAAGAAATGTATTACAAATCAACTTTCACAGATGAAACGTGAAAAGATTTATAGTCTTGCGTAAGGCATGGTGTGATTTGTCTGAATATATTTTGCCAAGCCACCCTTTTAGTAGACATTTCATTTTAGCATTTAAAATGTAACTTTTTTTTTTAATTGACTCGTTTCTAATTGCCTTGGATAACAAGTTAATAAATGCTGCTTCTCCACCTTTAAAAAAAAAAAAAATGTGCAAGACTGTCACTTCTCGCACTTGCATCTGTCAGTGTGTCCCCTGTGTGCTGCTAAAGCAAAGTCTACGCTTTACCCTTGAGCCCTTAATATTTTTGTTGCGTTTGTGACAGTGTTTGAGGATGTGCCACATTTCAAACGTGCCTGAGCTTGGAATTATTTTAAAGCGCTCAGAATGACAGCCTGTATTTCACGAGCGAACGCATTTTCCTTTCTTCCATGAATGTTTAAAAATACCAATAGCTGTAAATTTGAAATGCACTCATTGTAGCTAGTAATGAATGAAGTCGCAGTTGTTGCAATGTAACTTACGCGCTTGGACTCTGACAGAGGAGACTCGGGACCTGATTTTTCATCTGTAAACACAACGCTGCTCCTTTTGGTTTTTTTCCGTGATCTTCTTAATTTAACGTCAGGTTCGGCAGACACTTGCAGCGAGCTTGTTTCTGTTTCTTGGTGTTTGGCCTTGGGAGTTGTCACTTCAAGATCAAAACTAAAGGGAAAGTTAAAACACAGTATACATATAGATAAGATTCTCTGTTAGGTTAAAGAAAATACATGCATTATATAAAGTAGTAACATGTTAAATATTTGATATAAAAAGTCTGCTTTAGCTTCCCTTCAATCGTCACTGATAGCGAATGAGTGGCGAATGAAGGATGATAGAGATTATCTGCAAATTATAAAGATGGCATGGTGGAATTAAAGCATACCAGAAGAAAGGAGTGAATAGAGACGGGAATGCTGTGAGAGGTAACGTAGGGGGTGGGACAAGATAATTATCGATAAGAGGGTCAAAGAGAATCAGCAAAAAGATGAGGGAAACATTAAAGAGAGGGACTGAGGGATGGAGCAAATAGGTTGAAAGGCAGATTAAAGAGGGTGTAAGAAATTATAAAGGGAAGGGACAGGATAGAGCTGGGGTAAACAGGGGTTGTTGTGAATTCAAATTGGGATAAAAAAAAAAGTGTTAAAAAATGAAAGTAAAGAAGATTGTAAAAGAGAGAGAGACAAGTTGGGATGAAGGAAAAGACATCTATTAAATGGGATTGAGATTTTAAATATGTGGTTAAATCCTCAGAAGCCACACTCTACCCCCTCCCACCACCATCACCACTCAAGGGTAAAACACAATTAGAAGAAAAGAGAGTAAAAAAGAGGGATACGTATGCAAGACAGGTTCTAGTGGCTGAAAATCATGTCATGTTTTTTATTTTAGTGTAAATGGTGTCAAACACTTTCCCAGATATGAAAGGGAATATTCAACAAATACCTACCTCTCTTGCTGGCGCCTGTTTTTTTAAGTTTAAGAAATAATATGAACAGTAGGCTCTACTCTAAAATTAATTTCCGTTAAAGGAACAGTTAGGGTTGCAGAAGCAGATGCTTAATAAATATACATTTACCAAACATAGATGTAAATTACATTTTTGCAAATAGTATTAGCAGAATAAATAATGAAATTGAACAATTATTTGTTTTCTCTCTCTTGTATTTCTAACTAATTATTTCTTGTTGGCAGCTCTGTGGAGGGGGATTGGTTCTCTGTCAAACCCTTTAGCCAATGAGGGAATGTTACTGTGGAACACACAGCCTACCCATTTCTCTCCCATCCTAAGCCTTTTACCACTGAGAAAGATTGTCCTTTTTGGGATGCCATCAAGACGCCATTTAGCAGCATTGTAATAACTTGCAGTGACCAGGAAGTAAATGGTGCTAACTTTGGAAGATAATTTTCAGGTATTTAGCATTAGGTAATGGTGCACTATATAACAATATAATAAGAACACAAAATTACTTTTAAAAGGATTGTTTCCCTAGGGACTTAACTACTCCTTTAAGAATTGCAAGTTGGGGAAATTCACTGTGAGAGTAACGGGTGATGTTATTTTTGGTCACCAGGAATTTCACCAGAGAATCCAATTTGTATTGAAGAGTGTTCAATTAGACCTGAATTGGGTGAATTCCTTTCTCCATGTAAGTGTCCATTCATCAATCTGCATATACCTGGATGGATTCCAAACCAGAGGGGCTAAAGATTTGGATACCCTCATTAATGCCTCTTTCCCTTTCCAGAAATGTTTCCAGAAACCAGTAATTTGTAGTTAATTTTGGAAGTGGGGGTTGTTTAATTCCTTGCAATGTGTAAAGGGAGAGGCCAAGTAACAGTGGAAGGACATGCAAACAAGAGGTTTATGAGTATAATATGTTTCAATAGGTGCACACTCTTTTTTTAAATGAATAATATATTGCTGTGATTACATTTTTTTACCCAACACCAGACTTTGTTAGTTATAAACCATTTAACAGGACAAGGAAAAACAGGTTAGCAGGCAATATAGCCTGCTGGCAGGAGATACTGATTGTGGACTAGCGGGAAACCTAATGTTATCCACTCAAAAAGTAGTATTGGCCCTTGGCTTGAAGCTGAACAAGCTCCATTTAATAAACATCCGTGTTTGTGTGTGGGGGACTAGTAACAGTTTAAAATAAAAAATGATTTTGTGTTGTCTTTTAAAGGAGAAATCTCTGATCTAATCTCTTTTAGGCCTTGCACAATGGTTAATTTAGAGCTTTTGGTGTTAAAAGGATGGAGATGCCAACATGGTTTCAGCAGTCTATAACAAGAAGGGGACATGATTACAGGTTAGCAGTTGAGCATGGGCATACATTATAGCACTCCTTTTTAAAAGATAGATTTAAACATATCTAGTATATCCCTAACACAGGGCTGTATGGAACAATGCAACATTTCTAAAGTTTATTGCAATCTATGTAACATTCGTTTATTGTAAGTCATGTTGTATACTAACCCTATAATTACTGTTGACACCTTATCCCTTTAAAACCAAACACATTAAAAATGGACATGCTGCAGTGCTGATCTGAATTGCAGGTTATATGTGCACATTTTTAGTAGCCGTGTATTATGCATTTAAACTTATTTTGACTCATCATGTGCTTTTTACATTTGGTTATAAAGGGATGATGTAGCAACCCTACCTATCTTGTGATGGAAACATATGTTTTGTTGATTTCATAGTAATGCCTTGAATTTCAAGTCAGGATATTTTGCCCCAGTCCTCTAGTGAGCAGTGTCAAGGACATCACAAAATGGATGCCATGTACTGCTTTCCCTCAGTGACATGTAACGACTGACATGTAGATCTAGGTAAACTGAATACAGGTTGTGACTATGGAACTAGGCTATTATAAGTTTGGCTAACCTATACAGAGGCATTTGTTCTGGGAATTAAGGGTGGGATTTATTAAACTCGGAAAAGCCATTTTGGCTCTTCTGAGTTTAATTGGGAGAATGCTTTGAAGTTTCTTACGGTAAGTATCCCGAGATTTGCCTCGATCAATACTTGCTGTGAGAAACTATTTTTTATTGAATATATCCATGGAAAGGGTAGCCATACAGTATAGCTGCCCTTCCTTGGATATACTCAATAAAAAAATTTCTCACAGCAAATATCGATTGAGGCAAATCTCATGATAGTTACTGAGAGAAACTTCAAAGCCTTCTCCAGAGTTATTAAACTTGGAAGAGCAAAAATGGTTTTTACAAGTTTAAGAAATTTTGCCCTAATTTAGAGTCTATTTAAAACTGTTACTAAAACAGTTGGGAAAAAATTTCCAGTTTTCAAAGATTTTTTTTTTTTACTTTTACTTTTTTATATCTTATATATAATCAACTCATTTGGTCTTAAATACCACCTGTATGCAGGATAACACCCAAATTTTCTTATCTGCTCCTGCGCTAACACCTGAAGTCAATATTAAAATCTGTCTCCTGGCTATCTCCTCTTGGATGGTCTGGCAACATCTCAAACTAAATCTTGATAAAACTGAACTGATTATTTTTCCACCTAAACTGATCCTTTCCCATTTCAGTCGATAATGTCATCATCAACCTTGTTACTTCTGCATGTTGTCTTGAGGTGACTTTTGACTCTGCTCTTTCCTTCTCTAAGCACATTGCTACCACTATTGAAAACTGTCACTTTTTCCTTTGTTGAATTGCCAAGATCTGTCCATTTCTCTCTCAAGCCACTGCTAACACCCTTATGTATGCCCTTTTCTTATCCCGCTTAGGCTATTGCAATGCCCTTCCAGTTTCCAATCTTTCCCCGCTCCAGTCTATTTTAAATTCTGCTGCTATAATAATCTCCCTCTCTCCCAGAAGTCTCCCTCCCAACTATTGGCTCCCATTTAATAAATGTATTATTTACAGCGTCCTACTTTTGACATTTAAATTGCTTCACTCTGTTGCCCCTCCCTACATATCTTCCCTTGTTCGCTCGTATACGCCTAGCTATCAACTCTGCTCTTCACAAGGCAACCTTCTTCATGAATCCCTCACTAAGACTGTCCATTCTCATCTTAAAGAATGCGCCTTATCTTTGGAATTCTATATCCCTCTACCTGCGCTCTACCTTTCTCTGGTAGACTATGTCAATAAGACTAGTCTATTTAGGTTTTTCATGTATATTATTTTATTTCAAACAGTATAAATATAAGCAGATCCAGAAGATAAATATTGTGAATGTCCATTTATACCTATAAATTATAAGACTTTAGTGGAATTAATGTTGAATGGAAAAACATTCATACATAATACATAGTTAGGTTCTGCACAGCAAATGCATCCATTTAACAAATATGTAGCTCAATTAATGCAAATGTACCATTTCTTTATAAAGTCCAATTATCCCCAACTGTGTTTTTTTCCCTTCCTATTTTAATGACGGTAACAAGCTTATTCCTAACATGTATTCTTTGTTTCCTCCTTGCACTCAAATTCCTAAGCACAGCAATTCTCACAGCATTATTTGTCCTGAAAGGCTTAATGAGCCCTCTTTGGGAGAAAAGATATTAGCAGGGAATGCTTAAACAAACATAAATTAAGGCATTTTTTGCATCCTTATGTATAAAATTTCCCCTGCCAACCTTATTCTAATCAAACGAATCTGAAGCTGCTTCCAACAAAATATAATTAGTTATGCGAACACTGTACTAAGGACATATTTCACAATGATGACAGGAACTTTAATGTATTGTGGGGGGAAATTTGACATTTAAAAAGATTGAGAGATCATAAATAATAGACTGTGCACCAATAATTCTTCTGAAAATTAAATGATTTTGTATATATATATATGTGCATCTCTCTCTCTCTTTAAAATGGGCGAAATTTATTAAACTCGGAAAGTCCGCTCTCAGTCTTTCCAAGTTTATCGTGTGAGATCTTGTGGTGTTCCTGTGAGATTACCACACAAGTTTTTTTTTTTTTTTAAGCTTGGTTTTTCAAATTTTTCAATGGAAAGGTAGCAATACTTTATATTAGTAGTATGGCTACCTTTTTATTGAAAAATCGAGATAAAAAAATTTGTGCGGTAATCTCACAGGAACACTGCAAGATCTCACACAATAAACTCTGCAAGACCGAGAGTGATCTTTCCGAGTTTAATAAATTTCGCCCAAGTTCTCTACCTTTGGATATATAAAATTCAAAAACAAACAAGCACACCAGAAATAATATCAAAAAAGTTTAATGAAACATAATGTATATCATTCATTGGCCAGGGGCTATGGCCTTTATCAATCTTGACCCACCAAAGATTATGCCAAGGGTTAGAAAAGAAGACATCAGATCAGGTAATTAGAATTTAATCTTTACTTTTACTTGGCCCTTTACTTCCAATTTCTTTTTTTTTTTTTTTTTATTAAAGTCTTTTCAATCCTTTTTGCCCAGAATCTTTTTTAAACAATTTTTTCATGATATGCAAAAACCAGTAAGCAAATTCATTTAAAACGCATCAAAAGGAATCAGAAAGGTTGAAATGGATTTTGAAATGCTTTATAAATATCCTCTGTTTTCTTCCTCTTTGTTTTTTTTTTTTTTTTAAATCTACAATGGCCACATTTCATGTTGTATTGTCATGCTAATTAACAGCACCCTCCAACAAAAAAACATCAGTGCTTTACGTTTCTGTACAGTATAAAAGCTAAATAGGCCTGGGCAGCTGCACGGTGAAATTTGCTGTGTGCTACTAAAATGCCATTAACATATAATGAACAAATTATAAATAGCATTGGTAGAGGTTCATCAGATATAAAAGAAATAACTGAAATACAACAGAGAATATTAGAGAATAATCTTATTTCTTCCCAAAATGCACATGGTCAAAATGATTTTGTTAGTGTACAGAAACGAACCTTTCAGATGAAGTTTTAACAGGTGTGTTACATTCTGAGCCCACTGAAGACATTGAAATGATGGACATTTGTCTGTATGACCTCAACATGGACCTTGGTCTTCCAACTCTCCTATCATCAAAATCTGGCTGCGAAAATGATAAAACAATTACCAGTAAAGAACATAATATTTGTATGAAGCAACTACATATTAAATTAGATGTAGTTACACAAGTGTTTTATGTATATAAACATTAATTATTTAGATTACAGAATATCCATTTCATTTAAGGTAAAATGCCAACAATACGGATTAAAAACAAAACAAAAAGTGTGCTCATGAATATTTCAAGTAGCTCTGTCCTTGTGGATAGGTCCTTAAACCCTTTTCCAGACCAGTCCATAACTGTCTTTGCAGTGATAATGAAAAGCTAGGATAATTAATCACTAGGGACCCCAGAGATAAAACTTTATTACCTTTACATCAAAATTGTGATGGTACTTTAACCAATGTTGGTCTTCAACTTGATCATAAGACCATGACCCATTCAAATAAAACTGGACATTTTTAACATTTTGTTTTGTTCTAAAAACCATTATTTGCATTCAGAAAGACAAACTACACATAGATCCAACATTAGCCTAACCTCCAAATCTTGACACACAGCACTTGGTGCCTTTTTAATATAAGACACGGGAAGACCACTCTCACCATCTACAACTTAAAAAGGACCCAAAAAACTGTTAAGCTGTAGATATAGCAAGCTGCCCAGACTTCTCTAAACCAAAGTATAATGTATCTATCCTTATTTTATCCAGGTTATTTTTATATCAAGCAATACATTTAAAACCCTTTAGAATTATTTCTGTAAATTATTTATACAGCAAGTAGAGAAGAGGCAGAAATTCTTATAGGTTTAATAAAATCCTTCTGTAAAATAAAATGAACTCATTTAATCCCATGCCCCCACACTGCCCCTAAATGTTCTGTGAATACTTTTATCCGCCTTGTTTTATTGACACGTTGCTTGCTTTATGTGTAATGTAGAAGATGAAAGAAAATGTCAATATTGCCAACAAGATATAAAGAGCACATGGATGTGCAGATTTGCACTTGCTGGGATTGGGTTTATTCTCATAAAGGGGTTGGGGAAGCTTTGAGATCTGTGCTTTTTTTTTTTAACAATTTCCTTTTTTTTGTTAATCTTTTTCGTAGCTTTCACCTCCGCATGACCATCTGTCTTTATGCTGAACAAAACCTTTTCTGCAAATCTTTTTTTGTCAGTAATGGGGAAGTGGCGAGTGAACATTTCTCATATAATACTGACTTCTTTCATTTGAATGAGATTTTCCACTAATCCAAACTGTTCCAGTTTTGATCCTGGAATTTTTTTTTTTTTTTTAAATCGCAGATTTTTTTTTTTCTCTCTAAATCCAATTACGTTTCCTCCATCTGTCTCCTAATAAGTGTTCGCAGGAAGTCAGACATCACCGAAATGGGTTTTTTTTTACATTTCAGATTATGCTTTTATATTGGTACGGATCTTTTTAATTACAATTTAATAAAACTTTTTAGTTGTATTCATTAATGGTTTTACCTATGAAATTACAATATAACTGCTTAGCAACAAAAACTAAATAGGTAATTTTATCAGTTACTTTTCTGTAAGCTAATAACTCATACAGGACATCATAAGCTGCAACTTTCCCCTACTGGAACTACTAAACATGAAAATCCTGGGCACAGTGCCAAGTTCCATGTCTTATCCTAATTGCTCCAGGTCACTCTGACGATTTCACATTCAAATTCTTATTGTTTTTAATTTATGGAGAGTAATACAGTCTTTACTACTAGAGCATTATGTAAGTAAGGGGCTGTACCCCAGGGATGAAATTTAATAAACTCAGAAAATGCCGATTTCAACCTTTCCAAGTTTATTCCCGCAAGATCTCAGCAGCTTCTTGCAGTAAATATCGGGCGATTTTTTTTTTCAATCAATTTTTACTGTCAGAAACTTTTCACATTTTTTTGATCAAAGTTTGCTTTGGAAAGTTAGCCATACTTTACATTAGTAGTATTCAAAATTCACATGAAAAGCTCAATCGAAAAGTTTCTGTCGGTAAATATCAATATAAAATAATCTCGCAATATTTACCATGAGAAACTTCTAAGATCTTGTGGGAATAAACTCGGAAAGGCGAATTCTGCCTTTTGCAAGTTAATTAAATTTCACCCAACTTATGGTAACAGCTGGAGGGTCCATGGGTTGCAAATGATGCAAAGCATAGTTCCATTCCTCTATTCAATAGGAGAAATAAATTTCAAAGCCTTTATATAACTAGAAGAACTAAACTGTGCTGTATTTATTTTAATAATTTATACATTGAGCAAATGTATTTTACATCATACTGAAACAGATACATTTTTAGTTAAATGTTTCTTTTGTCAATAGCGACATGGTCATAAATCCCTTCTCCATATGTAAATTTGTCCTGGAATACAATTTCTTGCATGTCCTAGTTCATATATGACTGTCTGTTGTTGGTCACATGATCTGTTTATGTTTGGATTTAAGAAAGCTATAGTTTTTTTCATTAAATGAAATATCAAACTGAACAACTGCACAACAGACAAAATTTAGCAAAGTGAGAATTGTACTGTAGATGAGAGAATTTGCAACAATTCACCACTTTTCCAACTCTGCATACTCCCCAAAGATCATAATTTTCTCTGATGTGGCAAATTCACATATAGTGAGCAATAGTATGCCAACTGCATATTTATACATTACTTTGCATCATTTTGCTGCAAATGAACAGTCTTTAGAGTATTTATCATGTGTTGAAGTGATAATCTGTCCCCAGACATACTGGCATGAATAAAGGGATTTCAGTTTGCCAAATAAAAGTGTCAAATTGGGGGTTTATGGTGGGATTTTTTGCTACTATTCTAGTGACATCTCAGTCAAAATGCTTAGCAAATGTAGCAAACAAGTACCAGAATGAGGTAGGAATAGTCTGCTACTGAAATAAATGCTAAAGGAATTGTAATTTATTATTTTCCTTTCATATAGTAACATATGCCTGTAATATGTATCATTTTTATATAGAAAGAGGCAGTTATAGTGACATTGTCAAATCCATGCGAAGATGACATCACTTTACACTATTTATGAAATATGCACAAGTTTACTATTACAGGAGTCATCAAACTTTACTATGAAAAGAGCCATTTTGCCCCCTCTTTCACTAAAGAACAGTAGCCTCGAGCCACAAAACATAACAGCTTATTTAATTTTTTTTAGTTTTACCTGTTACAACATCAGAATACAACAAACAGAAGAAAATAGCTGTTGTACCAGCACTTAGATTAATCTGTATATATTTTATTAATCTATTTAAATTGATACTTAAATTTATAATTTTAACATTTACCAATAAGTTATTTTATTATTTTAACTTACCCTTTAATCCAAGAAAAATTATTTTTAAAATTTAATATGAATTAGTTAAAAGGTCATTTGTACTTTAATATGTTCATTAACAATAATACAATTTATGTATGTTTTATATTATTTTACAAAATATCTGTACAACTTCTCGTTTTTATTTTTGTATCTTCTTTATTATCATGGAGATGCTTGTCATTTTTATTAAACTGATATTTAGTTGATAATTAACTCAACTAACACATGTGGTGTATTAATTCATTATTTATGTTAAAGCTAATTGTATCTTAGTTCATGATTATTCAATTTATTATAATTATATACGTACATATGTGTATTCAGAATATACATTCTTTATATGTTTTTTTTATATGTTTTTTATCAATCTTGACCGTAGCACTTTAACTCTTCATTTATAACATGGAAATGTAAAGAATATGTTTAACAGATTATCAATTTGAAAGCATACCCATTAACATGTATAATTTTTGTATATTCCCGAATTTGTACTATAATAGAGCTAATTGTCACACTGCTAAAAACGTTAGCACGATCTAATAACAAAAAGATTTCTTTGACATTTTTTCTGACAGTAGTATAGATTATCATACCGCTGAAACTGTCATTTCTATTAAGCATTTGAGTAATATAGTAGTTCTGTTTTGTAGAGTGTGACAAGTCTGTTTGAACATATCGTTTGTTATACCTACGTCATATCCGGTTAGTTAAGACACCGGAAGGAATATTGACACGCATATGTGTTCCAAACTCCAGTTTAGGGCTGGATTACATATTTAAATTATTGATCGATGTCATATCCGGCTTCAAAGGACGTATACCGGAATGAACATTGACAAGCATATGCGTTCCAAGACTCCTGTTGAGGCGACCTTACAAGTTTAAACATTCCGATTGATGTCATATCCGGCCTCAAAAAAGGAATAGAATCGCCATTAACAAAGGGTATAAAACGCTGATGGATATTGCAATAGTCACTTACACTGATGGTTCCCTGATGAAGCTGCATTATCGTGAAAGCGGTGAAACGCGTAGGATTTAGCCATCTACCTTGAAGTTGTTTACACGTTTTTTATATGTGCTTTTAAAGAAATATTACTGTGAGTATATTTCTATTTCATTTAATAAATTTTGAATAAACAGTATTACACTATAAGTGTTCTCTTTTCGTTTTAAATACGAAACTGTGGAGAAATACATGAGGAATCTGGATTGAAAAACCCCCTTCCTTTTATATGGTTGTTACATGGCGTTTTTATCTCACTCTCAGCTGGTTTGAGCAAGAAGTTTGTGGAATCTGCATCTAAATTGATATACAAGGTGTTTGTGTCTCATGTGCTCTGGTAAGCGCATAGATTGTCTCCTGGTGGATTTTCACATTGTGTGTATAGTGTGGTGACCATTCAATCCCACTTATCTTTATTTGCACAGTGCACGTTTGCTCTGAGATTTTTTCTTAAGTATACATCCTACTAAAGGCTTTGGGATCTTTTTATACCTAAAAAATCTTATTATACCTCATTTAATGCACTATTAGTGGGTTTTTTTTTTCTTTTTGCGCTTCTTTTTTAGGTAGCACAAGCTACTACCCTTCACACACAGAAGAAAATAATAACAAAAATAAAATATATAAATCTAAATTACATTGATAAATAACCTTTATTCTTTTTTTTTCATTTGTCAATCAAGGCAGAAGGGAGCCCTAACAAGGAGGCAGTCCCGAGTCGTGGTTTGCCTACCCCTGGACAGTACAAATATACCCCATAATCTGGAAAATTTTGATTATAATTGTGCACACAAAAAACATTCTTTTTTAAATAAGGAAATGAAAAATACTGATATCTTACCAACTCCCGAACACCATATTGCTTTTCAACTTTGCATTTCAAGCTCTTGAAACACTCTTCCATACGTTCATGAAAAGGTCGCAGGTCATCAGTGACACGTTTTTCATGAATTCTAATTCCAGCACCCAACAAAGGAGTCTAATTGATAAAGTGAATTAATTGACCAAATTACTAAATATAGCAAGGGACGTATTGATTTATTTTAACACTGATAAAGATCTTTATACACTTTTTTTTTTGTGTTAACTCACAAAGTACATTAACTAAATAATAAATAATTCCACTGTAATAATATAAAGTCACATAACCCTTTAATTAACTCTCTCTTGTGCTAGATCAACAATAATAGGTTTTTCCTCAGTTACACTTGAAGTGTGAATAATATGAGTAATAGACTGGCTTTAGAAGATTGGTTCGCCCACTGTGAACCTTGACTTTAACATCAGATCACAGATAATTTGGGCACTAGTTATTCTTAACAAGGAAGGTAGAAGGTGGCAACACTCACTTTATTCTTCACTCATTCACATTTAGGGTGTAATTCACCAAACAGCAAACTTACCCTCCGGATGCTTTGCATCAGTACGCATACCCCGTTGTGCGCTCGCTGATATCCTGCATGCGGACATCAGTGAACGTTTTAAAGGGATTCCAGTCTCGCGAGGCGTCACGAGTAGAGCCTCGCGGGCTTCATTGAGACTGGAATCCCTTTAAGCGTTCACTGATGTCCGTGTGCAGGACATCAGCGAGAGCATAACCGGGTATGCGTACTGATGCGAAGGTGAATTACCCCTTAAAATCTTTTAAGTGACCCACTTCCACTTTGTTTCCTAAACTGATATTTTACACAGGTCATGATCTTTACACTCTGTAGGCCTTGTTGGGTCACAATTATGCAGAACTATTTGTTTATGGGTCATATTGTAACCTAGACTTGATTTTGTAAACACAAAATATTTTTTACTTTAACTAAGCATGCTTCATGGACACAAATTTTTTTTTTTTGTATTCACAAAATAAATGTGCAACTTGCAAATTTTGTGCTAAAGAGTATTTAGAGCAGACAAAAGCCTTTTCAATGCAAATTTTTATTTGCAACAGACATAATTGCATTGTAGACAAAATAGCATTTTGCAAAATAATTCTGCAAACAAAACATACTGTATTTACAAATTTTCATATTTTACATAAGATACAATTCTGTACAAAATATACTATCCTCGGGACAAAATATAATTCTGTGGAAAAAAATATATCTTGTTTGTACATAATAGAACTGTGTACACAGAATCGTATTGAAATGTACTGAATGTTATTCTGTGCAAGCAATGCTGTTTTAAAAACACAATATAGAATCATGTAACCAGATGCTGTTTTACACACTAAATACAATTTAGTAGACAAAAATAGCATTTTGTGGGCTAAAAATAGAGTTTTGTGAACAAAATACCAATGTGTTAACATTAGGTTTATTTTTTAATTTTGAGACCAAAAAACAATGAATTTAGCACATTTATTTTTACATCATACTATTCTATTTTGCAGCACAAAATAGTTGTTTTTATCTAGTGACATTTTTGTGAATTTAGTAACACAATAAGAACTGCTGTGCCACAAAATGCTATTTTATAGTACAAAATTAGTCTTTATAGTGAATTGTGTAACCAGAAATATTTATGTACATCAAAAAAAAATTTCTGACACAAAACACTACTTTGCAATATAAAATCAGTTGTGTGTCATAGAAACTCGTAATCAAAATATTCACCCTAAGCAAATTTAGTGCCTCAAAATCCAATATCATTTCAGTAAAGTTCAGTTTTAACAATAGGGTCATTTTCTGGCTGAACAAGTGTCTTTTTTCAGCCTTAGAAACTGTTACTATAAAATGTTTAGTGTACAGAGAGTAGTTATTAACCATGTTCATTTTGTAGTTAAGTTATGATTATTATTATATTATACCTCACGGTTTTAATTTGGGATCAATTTTATTTATTTTGCTTATGAATATCATAAATGTGACAACAAAGCAAAGTCACTTTGTCTGCTGATAATAAGAAATTGTACAGTCAAGGCAAGGTGAATCATTTTTACAGGGGGATCTGGATAAAGTGCTGGTTGAAGCATCTAGAAGGTCTATGATATATATGAATGATAAATGTATAGATGCCCTGGCGCAGCTCACAAATCTTATATATCACTTATATCCTAATTTACATAATGGTTTTTTTTAAAATGAGAGCAGTAAAACTATGAAATGTCCCTGTGTTGAAAGATGCAGTTGGTAAATCAAGAAAGCTTTGCATTTTTATTTAGAATATTTTGAAAATATAACAGTGCTGTTATAAAGTTCTGTTGTCCGGGGGTTAGTTCAGTTGCCCATGAGTTGAGTTGGCAAAGGTTACATCCCGATCAACTAGATTCTAGTCAGGAATTACGTGGGAAAATGTATTACAAATCTGTCTATGTTAATAAGGTCACTGCAAGTAGTATGGTTTTATGTGACATGGTAAATACATGTAATAGTTACGATTTCCTAATAACCAGCTAGTCAGAATGTATAAGCAGTTTAATGCTCTCTATTCACTCATGCCATGATTTGCTTAAGAGGACAGTTAAACCAAATACCGTGTTTTCACCAAAAATAAGGCAGGGTCTTATATTAATTTTTGCTCCTAAAGATACACTAGGTCTTATTTTCAGGCAATGTCTTATTTTCTGGGAAACATGTTACCACTACGGTATAGTTCTTGTACTTTACTGCAGCTAGGTCTTATTTTTGGGACACGGTACTGGTACGGTATAGTTCTTGTACTTTACTGCAGCTAGGTC
>WMED01010331.1:0-15826 GCA_019650415.1 Pipa parva | reverse complement strand
AGGCAAAAGGAAATACCGGTAATATCGCTGTGAATAGTTCTAACAGTAGAAAAACTAGGGTGTTTGTGTGTAAAGGCATGTTGCAATGTCCCACATGGCTAAAGTACAAATAAATGGTCCTGTACATGGTATTGTTACAAATGTAATTAGTGTGGTCAGATAAAATAGCAAGCAAGAAGAATTGATATCATCAGACCTACCCCTCCAAATGAATATGAGATCATCAATATAACGTTCAAAAAACATTATATTGTCTCTGTATGGATTGCGAACACTATAAATGTAATGGTGCTCCCACCACCCCATAAATAGGTTTGCATACGAGGGTGCAAATTTGGACCCCATCGCCGTGCCCTTGACTTGTAAAAAGTATTCGCCCTTGAAGGAGAAATAGTTATGTGTTAACAAGTATTCAAGTACTTTGATAATAAACTCCTGAGCAGTTTTGTCTAGGGCACTAAACTGTTTAAGGTGCCAACTAATGGCCAATATACCTAGTTGGTGTGTAATGTTTGAATATAGGGCAGTGACGTATAATGTAAGCCAGGAATATTGTGATGACCATGTAAAATTCTTCAGGTTATCTAGTAGCTGCATAGAGTCTCTCAAATAAGATGGTAATCTTAGAACTAATGGCTGTAGAATGTTATCAAGCCAAAAGCCAAATGGCTCAAACATGCTACCTATTCCTGAGACAATTGGCCTACCTACTGGTGGACGCACCATTTTGTGTATTTTCGGTAAATGGTAAAAATAAGGTGTTTTAGGTTTGTCCACCAGTAGGTATCCCCTGTCAGTTTGTTGAAAAATTCCTAGTCTAATACCTTCATCCAAAATGGCATTGAGGCCACTGTGGAATGGGATAGTGGGGTCACCACTCAGTTTGTGATAAGTGTCAGTGTCCATGAGCTGTCTCATGGCTTCAAAATCATAATCTACTGTGTTAAGAATCACAACAGCTCCCCCCTTGTCCGCTTCCTTGATTGTAATACTAGTGTCAATTTTTAAGTTTTGCAAAGCTTTTGATTCTGCTGCGGTCAAATTAGAATGTTTATATGGACTATTATGTATGTTGTTATACAATTCACGCAGCTCTTCTTCCACCACTAGATGAAAGGTGGTTATACAGGGTGGTCTTACCTGTATGGTAAGCTAGTATTTGTTTTAAATTTTACCTTAGTCAGCGATTATTAATTACATTATTAATCAATTTTGCTATTTATTTTTCACTTTTTTTTTCATTCCTCACATAGCACAATTATGATAATATTTTAGCACAATTATTCCTTCTTGTGGATTATCATGTTCACTATTTTACATAATCACACACACATTTGTTACATATTGATCCATTTTTTCCATATAGTTATTTCACAACTTATTGTATTCCATCATACTTATCCGAAGTATTCCATTTAATCTCCCCTTTAATCTTAATATACTGCATCTTTTACTCTGTTGTGACATCTGAGCTTCTTGCTTGCTATTTTATCTGACCACACTAATTACATTTGTAACAATACCATGTACAGGACCATTTATTTGTACTTTAGCCATGTGGGACATTGCAACATGCCTTTACACACATAAACACCCGGTCCCTAGTTTTTCTACTGTTAGAACTATTCACAGCGATATTACCGGTATTTCCTTTTGCCTTTTTTAATTGAACCACACAGGCAACCGTAGCCCATGAGATCACATGGGATCTACACACCGGATTTGCATCTTAGCCCTGTGCTGACACGCTGTAACAACCCTCCGGATGGTTACTAACAATTCCATACAGGTAAAAGTCCTTTCTTTACTTTTATACACATTTACACAGTGCTCTTGTTGCAATCTCACCACATGGCGTTTCTTAATGTTTGATGCTATTTAAACCTTACTCCCAAACGGCACCCCACCTATGAGTAAGCGCCTCGGCGCGAAACGCGTTAGGGGGTGCCTCTCTGTTTTTGATTTTATCCACTTATTTACTACAATGGATCCTGTTTTTTAATTAGAAGACCGAATAAAATGTATTGCTTTTACTTGGGAGTGCTGGATTTCTCTGACATATACTCCAACGTAGGCAAGTAGTAAATAGTGGCATCCTAAGGCAGTTTGCAATTGATTTTGTATTTCAGCTGTTTTGGTCTGTATTTAAATAGTTATGCGGTTTCTAGATTAGTGGATCCTAACAACCAGTAGACCATTTAAACGAAATGTTGACAAGAACAAAAAACTGCACAAATTGGGGTATATTCAGTAAACAGTGAATATCCTCCGGAATTAAATTTGCCATGATATGCTATAATTTACCCACCCAATTCCCTGCTTTCATTTGAGAAGTCTAACCCATGTATTTAATCCAGTATTCCTTGGATAAATTGTCACTTAGAAACATGAATATTCAGTATTGTTGTCACATTCCAGTGAAATTGGTTTGTAAATACTCTCTCAGTATAATGATTTCACATAGTTTTAGAAATATGCATAAATGTTAAACAGTTTTAAAACTGTTAAAAATAAAGACCTGTTTTTTGGAATAACACTATCTAGAACAGACCTGGGCATTCGGCCCATGAGCCACATCCGGCCATCTAATGATCTCTGACCAGCCCGTGTGAGCCTGTGAAAATGGAGTTGGGAGGCATGGCCAATTGCCATAGGTGTCGGGAAGTTAAGAATATTACTCTGGCCCTCTAATACCATTCCATTTTCTCATGTGGCCCCATGGGAAAATTAATTGCCCACCCCTGGTCTAGAACATACTAAAACATAATTCCAAGGTGAACAATCCCTTTAATTCCACAACCATAATCAACAAAACTAATAGTGAACAAAAGATGTTAAAAAGTGGAAAATCACTGTTTAATTCATTGTAAAGTCATTTTGTGATATAAGAAACTGTTAGACTTTGTTAAATGTAGCTGAGATATGTAGTACAATCCCTGTGTGTCCTTTACCATTTTGACAATATCACTGTAGCATTATCTCAGCTGAAAATATATCAGTATAAGAATAATAAAAAACAAATCTATATCACTAGTTTAGGTGTAATGAGAAAGGAGGAGACGTCCAGGCAAGACTGAAGAGAATCAGTCTCAGCTGACTTAAAACTGACACTAGCATATGATCAGACAAAGGACACAAAGAAGCAGTCAGAAGAGCTACCCAAAGGTAATGTAGGCCTAAACAAGATAGTTAAGCACTGGATCAAAGTTCATATAAAAAAAAAAAACACAAAGAAATGTCAGATGTTCACACATATACTTTTGTAGTTGTTTACTTGGGAATTTCTTTCCTGGAAATAAATCTGGAAATTAACCTAGAAGGTAAGGAACACATTTTCAAATTGTACAATGTTAATCATTGCAAGCTCTGTAAATAACACCCCACAAACCAGGATTTCAAAACAGTTTCACAGCTTTCCAATCCTCATCAGTACAGAAGATACTGTAGATGCAGGATACCACATTAATGTCATGGGGGGATTTCTAAAGGTTTGTTTGACCATTTAATACATTATATACAGTCTTTTTAATGTTATGATGGCATTTCCTATTTAAAACATTTTTAATTGCCATGTGGAAAGTCACTTTTTGATGCATTTTTATATCATAAAGTTGTTTTTGATTGTATACAAGTTAACAGAAATCATTATGAATATCCATCATGGAGTAAATTTGTATGGGAGTTGGTGGGGAGACTTAAGTAATTGTTCTCTGGAAAATATATGCAAATTCCTCTCCTGAAAGAAATGAATACACCTGAAGTTGTGAAAAGTTAAACACTACAAGCCCTGCAAATGACACATTAGTTTAGAGGGCTTTTTTGTGCAAGAGAATTTGTGATAATCAGTAAATACAGAGAGTGCAGAGTCCATTCACAGGGCTATCAATTTTTACATTTCAAATGTATTCCTTTCCTTTTGGTGAGGTTAATTTGCATGTCATATCTGTCTTTCAGAGCACAGACCCACCTCCTAATCTAAAAATCTAGTCCGCTTTTTCCTTCATCTTTTTTCCAAGGTTGGAAGGTCAGAAAAAAAAAGATAAAATATGCAGCCACAAAGATTTGGCAGAAATAAGTTTCTCAGTAAATATGATAGGAATTTAAATTTTTTCAGCACATTTTTACATCTCTCCTGTAGAATTCTGGAAAGTGCTGCTTTGTGCACCTGAAATGCTCTTAGAGAAAGTCTTTTATCCAATCTCTCTATACAAAATGGAGGATATCTACAGTTGTATTTTGTTTGGAGATGCCCAACTAAAGAGGGAATCCCAAATTATACATTATTTCTCTGGAATAATTGATTTCCTTGAACTGCAAAGTTGAGACAACTAACTCATAGCTTCCTAACTCCATTAGCCTTTTCTTCTCAGTTTCCAGGCCACTAGGCTAAGTCTATGTGGGTTCCGTTGATAAAATTGACCTTGTAATTGCAAATCTGACTGAAAAAGACTTGGTTCATAGGCCACAAATCTTGTGATTAATGCAGACAGGGAACATACAGTGACATTAAGATGCAGAGCGGTGTGAAGGCACAAATGCAAATAGGTCAACTGCTCAGAATTTACCTGTTTGACTTTGCAGCTTCAGACTGGAAAATTGGGGGGTTGATGGCAGGGCTCTAGTGTTGCATAAGGCAACTATTCATTTAAAAGTGGCAATGGCAACTGTGACTAAGTGACAACATGACCTAGGGTCCAGATGACATAGAAAAAGACACAATGCTCAATTAATACAATTAGTAGGATATGGTGAGACTAATATTGGTGCCTTTTACTTGTCGAATTTGCCTCACTCCCCATGACTTCTCATCCTACTTCTATCCACCTGTTCCACCTGACTACACCACACTATGCATAAAAGGGAAAAGACAGACATTATACATACATACATACATACATAATATCAAAACTTGCACACATATCTTATATGCAACCCTAGAGGTGAAGTTGCCTGTAAAAAGTAAGTTTTATTAATGTATCAAAATCATGAAAAGGAAACCAAAGTAAAAAAATATAAATATTAGTACAACAACAACAACAACAAAAAAAGTGATAACTTCAAATTCCCCTGTGGAAACCACTAGGCTATGTGGTGTTATCCTTATAGGGTGGAAGTTGAAGATAGGAGAAGCACAAGTGACTCTCCCTAAATGTATTTATTAAAACCTAATAAAAGTTACTTTTTACAGACAACTTCACCTCTAGGGTTACATATATGTGCAGGTTTTCATATTCTGTAACGTCTTTGTCTTTCCCCTTTATAGCGAATTAAGTATGATTTATCCTAGCATCATTATCCCTAAGTTTTATTATATATATCACAGTCTAGTTGTGGTTTTATTCTGGTGCCTCTTCCCCCTATAAACTTGCCACACTATGCATCTGCTGTCTGCCTGTTTGACAAATGTATTTTCCACTTAGTCTGCAGTGAAAAGTGAATTCACATCTATTTTGGTTATGCAACTAGAATTGTAGCGAAGTGAATTCAACAGGTGAATTCACCAATTAATTAGTCAATGAGGCTCTATTGTGTATTGATTTCATAGAATTTAAAATACGTGAGGATTGAAACTCCACTCCCCTCATTAAGAGTATTCCTTCCTGAAGTCTGCCTAAAAATTCTGGACTGCTGGATATGCAGTGCTGTGATGTCCAGATGTCACGGGACCCCACATTATGATGTTCTGTATGCACAAACTATGGAGGTTAGAATTCCCAGTCAACTTTTTGTTTTTAACAGGGCATACTGTTTATGCATATTGTAATGTTGTCTATTTTATAGATATAGGACAACAGAATGGCTAATCGCATGTATATTGAAGCACCCAGATACAGTATCCTCTAAGACAGTGAAATGGCCCTTCTCCAAATGTGTAACCTAGCCAAAAGGGAAACAGAGTTGAGATTCACCTCTCTTAATTTTTAATTAACACCTCTAATGATTTTGCAGCTAACAGTTGGTCATCTCTACTCCTCCCTGTACTGCTATGATGGCTACTAGAACCATTGAAAAGGTTATTTGTGAAGTTGAAATAAAAAAAAGAAGATGAAAAAAATGGTTGAACCTGAATGTACCTATTGAGTTTTAATTCTAAGATAGGAGGCAAATCTCTGAACATTTCAGATATGGGGATGGAGGAAGTAGCCAAACCACAGACCTTTCTGCAAAACTTTTAGGGGGTTATTCACTAAAGTCCAAATTGCTGCGTATAGGTGCAAATTCACCAGATAAGGATAGACTGCTACTGTCGCAGTCGTATCTTTATTATGGGAAAATTGTCCCAATGTTAACATTAAAAAATTGTCGCGACTTTACAATGGGGAAATTGCAGTGGATTTGCTATGGGAATCTGTTTGAGAATTTGACAGTCGAATTCACACTTTAGTGAGTAACCTCCTTAATGTTAAGTTTTGCAGCTAAGTTCTATGGTTTGGGCACTTCCTCCTTTCCCATATGTGATTTTTCTATTTATTGGTGGAAGCAGAACACCAGGAAGAAGTTTGCACCTCGAAGGACTGATATAGCTTATTCTTACTTCTCTGTACATTTTACAAATTAGGAAATGTAGGGAATAGAAACCTTTTCCCCTTTTGTCCTGTATAAATTTGTCTATGACTCCAGGCTCTACAGAGTCTGATTTTATTCTCCTGCATCATTCTCTTTCTTGTATGATTATCTGCTGATAAAACTGTGCCTGGTAATGCCTGAAGCAGCCATCATCCTGCAGCCTGTTCTTAATCCTTTCTAACAGAAGAATAAGATGAAGAGGAAGGAAGGTCTTCTCTTCTGTGTTTGGCCAGACAGGGAATTAGCCTTTTTTTAAAAAAACATGATTTGAGGAGATGCTTAGGAATAAAAATGTATTTGATAATCCCATACAGGAGCTGAAATATTTCTGAATCTCACAAGCAAAGTTACCAAAACATTTTCAAACTGAAAGGATAGATTTTTCAAGTACTAATGTAGATAGTATGATCATTGTTTTCATGTGTAAAATGTTTGTTTTTTTGACAAACACTGTGTTCTTTCAATTCCCATAATGTATATGAATTTTACTGGAAGGTCATCCTCCATTTGTTTTACTGGGCTCCTTTTTGCCCTTCAGCTCTAAATTAATTTTCTTTCACTGCCCTTTCACGCTAATCCCATTTACCAGTAACTGAACAGGATTTTCAAAACAATATTAGCTCAGTCATAAATGTATTTACCAGCCTCTGTCTCTGGTATCAACCTACACAACCTCTCTTCTACTTCTCTTTGCATTTAAAAAAAATGACATTTCCACACCAACAGTAAAATTTAATATATAAATATTTATCCATATTTATATTTAATATATATCACAAGACAATATTTGGAAACAGAGAGCATTTCAGAGTACAATTGTTCACAGTGCTGTGTGTGCATTTTCATGTATAATTACCTTTATCTTGGTTGACAGTTTCAGTGGTATGAAGTGAGTGGGCTCCACACCTAATTTGATGCAACTGATGCCATATTGGTATTCAGGTTCTATATGAACTGTGCCAATAAGATCATGTTTTTACCACAATGTCACTATCATCATCATTATCATTATGACTGCTTCCATGCAATACCTGCATATCATATACTGCATGCATAAATAGTGATAAATGTAATATAAAAATATTTAGATGTATGTGCATACTCAAATTCAGGTACAAACTTGCAGAGGTGGCACAAGCTTAACTGCTTTCCTTCTGTGGTGATTAATTTGCATAGGTTTCCCCAGGGAGAATTGCCCTATGTCTTCCTACTTTCAGTTTATTCCTATAACTTAAATATAAAAGCCACTCCTTCTACAATTCATATATTGGATAGAACTATTTGCTGTCAGGGATCTGGATTCAGGGCTCAAACTGTCAAAGATCTGAGTCCATGGCATGGATGTTCTATTTAAAACTCAACTACCCCTTTAAGTGTTTGAACATACTGTCAGAGAACTAATGCATCACAAGAAGGGCACACAGGACTGGGTCACCAAAAGAGGCACTATAGTGTACTCAAAGAAATAATGCCTCTGAAAGCACTAGGTGTAAAAAAATGTGAGGATTAAAGGTGCAAGGTAGTAAACCCCACTGGTGCCACCTGAATAGACACATGTGGAAACTCTGGTGGAGGCCTGGATCAGATAAATTATAACAGAGAATAATCATATTTGGAACAGCATAGTTGAACAGTCACTCACAGCACCCCTGGGTACATGCCGAACTACAACACACAGCTCCTTCTTGAAGCAGTGCAGAGTACATATATCCTCTCCTGGGACTCTCACTCATGAGGGGGAATTCAAGATTGTGCGAAGTGAGCTCTGAATCCTTCGGCTCACTTCGCACAGACTGATATGCACTCACTGATGTCCTGCACGTAGACATCCACGAGCGCTTTAAAGGGATTCTAGTCTCGGTGAGAGCACTCGAGTCACTTCGCACAATCGTGAATTCCCCCTTGGTTCCTAGTTGCAGGGATATATTGGTGCAATACATAGGCAAGGCTGTGGTGCTAGCTGTGAAGAGACTCACAGCTTTAAGACTGAACATTTTAAGACAAACCATTGGCTGAAGCAGGCTGAAAGGCTTGAAGAATGGAGGATGACATTGATGACTGAGTCCTGTGTTCACACAGTTCTCAATATTTAAATTTCTTGCACTGATGACTGGGATGGGCCATGAGAACCCAGAAGCGCTGGGTTATAGGAAGCCCCAGTGCTTACCGTCATTTAGTCCAAAGACTGAAAAAATGCCAAAGTGCAGAATTTCCTTCAAAGTTGCTCTTTATCAAATGTGCAACTACAAATCTTCAGTGAACATTTAAAAGAACAACCCACCCACAAATGCAAGAGCCAATCATATGGCGAGTCCAAATACAGCAATGAATATTCATGGGACTACCTCCCAGATTCAGTTCTCCCATCTCCTTATTTAGTCCAACAAAGTCCATTTGGAAAAAAAATGAGTACTGTCTAGTAATATACCTACCCTAGGGTAAATGCCAAAATGTAATGGGTCCATATCCTACCAGCATTTAGCAAAACCAGTAGACACGAGCGGCGCTGCACTGCATAGATCCACACGTAACATCTGCCTTCTCAAAGCAAGGAGCATAACATACTAAACACATCTATATAGAGGCAGTGCATGTGACACTAAATAAAGTGGGAGGTATGTTATTTAAAGGGCTCATCAAGAAAATATTTGTAGACTTGTTCACAGTCTCTTTCCTTCTGAAAAAGCTAATTGCAAATGCAAATCAATTAACATAATCAGGAATACATGCAGGCATATTTTTCAAAATTTTACTACCAGTAGGACTTCATTAACACCTAAATTTTCTCAGATTACTCACCCTGATACCCTTTTTATCATGCACATGGCTCTTGGTTTGGGTGCACACTTTCTTTATCATTCATACTCCAACACTGTGTGCCAGTGCTTCCTAACAAAATATAGTTCCCAGCTGTAGCAAAACTCTACAGCAAACTAGTTTCACAAATCTCATTCAGCAATTTAATTTTTTTATTTATTTTTGGTTATTTGGTTCTACATCTACCTTTTATCATTGTTTCAATTGATAATGCACTATTAGTGCAATTCTGTGCGCTTTTTTACAGTTTTTTTTATTTGGTTTACTTATACTGTGAGAATATCAATCCTTAAATTCTGCTATAGTTTCCACAGGAATAACTCAGATAATTATCTTTTTGGTTTAGGATTATTGGTTCTGGAAACCTGCAGTACTATCTTGAAACCTGTTCTTACCTGATATGACCTAATTCTTCAGTTCCCTCTCCCTTTATCTAGACCAGTCTCTGTCACACATTTGGCCTAGGCTTTGGTTTGAATGAACTTTGAAGAGGCATCTATTTTTACAACCCTTACACGTGTTTTTCCCTGCTCATTGTGTGGATAGGCAACTTTTCCAAGTTGTGGGTGGGATGTATATTGTGCCAAAACAACACTTTCAAGATGCAAGATGGGACACATTCAACTCTATACTAGAAAATAGTAGGAGGCATAAGCTAAGAGCATCTTACTTGTGTTTTGTCTGCTTATCGTCAATGACTAACATTTTCTTTTACAAAAGTATCTGTTGTATATTAATAGAAAAAACAACATATTACTTTATATTTATGGAATTCTGCCACTCTAATTTTTAATCATAGTTGTGTGCTTTCATATGAGTACAGATGTATGTAAGTGTCATTAAGCAAACAGACTATTAGGTTCTAAACATCTAGAATCACTCAAGCCTTTCAAGTATCGCTAAGCAACTATGGAAGAACCGAGGCACTCAATACTAGATAAAACATGAAAATAAATTGTCCTAATATGTATAACCTTAAATATAGTACCAATACAAAAATGTGCATCTAGCATTCTACAATTTGCAGCAAGTTCAGTTTAGCACTGAAATAAGCAAACATAGTGCAGCCTCTGCACAGGTGCAGGCATGTGATGCCCATGGGTTTAGGGTCCAACTCAGCATGGACTTTGACTGCACATGTGTGAACCACGCTAAGCCTATTAGTGCAGTTTATGCAATGCCATATGATCATAGGGCAGAGGGTATGGTTTTAATATACAGTATTTCTAGCAAAGAACAGACTGGAGGGCTTTTAGCCTGCCATCCAGAATATGATTTTAGCTCACAGTTACAGTAATTTGCCTGTTGTCATTGTTAAAAAAAAAGTTAAATATTTTTGCAGTGTTTAAATAATTTCAATCCTTTTCAATTTACAGACTGTTTATAGAGAAGCTACTGAATAATGAATAACCAATCAGAAACTTGCAGGTATGTACCCTCACATTGCTGCTGCACACCTACTTCTATCCAATTAGTTTTTTCAGCTGAAAAAGAAAGTGGAAAGAATAAATTATGTAGATATCAAAAAACATGTATTTAATAGTTGCAATTGAATGGACAAATAATTGTTTGGAGCTGGACTGTTCCTTTAAGCTGTTCCAAGGTGTCAGTAACTTGAAAAGAAAATCTAAACCTAATCTCTTATGAAATCAATAGGACTGATAGATAAGAAGACAGTGAATTTTAAAGCACTGAGATCTGACTCACAATTAAGAAGTTATGAGCTCGAGCTCCTGCATTGCATCGTTCCCTCAGAGTACAGGGCATTCATTTCGTTGTTTTAGACATGCCTCCTCCCTCTCTTAGACACTTGCACACACATGGAGCTCTTTGAACTCCTGTTCTGCTAGAGTGTGAGTGACTGAAAGAGGAATGCATGCCTAAAACAAGAAAATACATGCCCTGTACTATTAGGAAACAACTTGCAGATTACCAATTTCTAGAATTCTCATAACTGAAGAAAGACTATCACCAAAAGGATAATTTACCACAGGCACATGTTTGCCCCTAAACCTTAAGCTCAGATGTAAACACCTGAGAACTAACTGGTGTAGCACTTCAAACAGAATCCAATCACAGCCTGTGACTGCTACAGCTTCTCTGACCTTGGTGACCAATTCACATATTTTTAAGTTGTCGTGGATGGATTATCCTCAGACAGTACTGAGCCTTGGTTGATTATTTCCCTGGTCTTTGTGTACATGGGTATAAAAAAAAACATTTTGATATAAAATGGCAGGACAAAATGTTTCAAATTGTTCTCAACCTGTCTCACATCACTGTCTCATATTCAGTATTCATATAACAAATTATTGAGAGAGGCCAGGGTTGCAGAACATCCCCAGGGTGAATAAGACCCTGGGCCACTGGGATACAGTACTGTGTTTTTACAGTAGTAACAGATGATGACAGAAAAAATGGTCCATCTAGGTCTTTCCAATGTAATGACTGTACTTTATCAGGACACTTCAGAGATGTCAGTTAGGGTAGCATGTGTAAACCTAGCTTTACAAAGATTACATACAACAAGAAGCTACAACAATATTCTCTTACAATTGAGTATTTTATTTTTTTCTTTATACTTCCACAAAAGTAGCTCCATGTACCATCAACCATCTGCAGAACAGTGGCAGTGAATCAGTATCTATAAATATGCAATCCCTTCCTTAGTACCATTCTTGATATTCAGCAGGGAGAATATAAAATAATACTGAAGTCACCCAGTTTTCAAACAACCTAAATTGAATTCTAAGCTTCGGAGGGCACATACATTCACTAATGGCCTAAGGCTGTGTTGAGTTAAATAGCTTGTAGAGAATCAATGCCCTTGGGAAGAATAATACTCATTGTAATCTGACATGAGCAACCTGGTGGAAGAATTGCAGCTCTAAATAAAGGCATGGCTTCAGGAAAAAAGCAACTGAAGAAAAATAGAAGAATGGCATTAAATGCACAGCAGATTGTAACAACTGCATGCTTTCTGTGCACATGAAATCAATAACTGCTGTTGATACAATTTGTATAACACTCCATTAACACATATTAGGGTGGATGTGAATAGGATGAAAGCATGTGATCATAAAAAAATGGGCTTCATGGACATGAAGGAACTATGACAAAATAAGCTACAAAGCCCTTTTCTATTTCTGTCTGAAGAGTTCTCGGTATTTGCAAAAATGTTATAAGACAGTGAATAATAGTAACCTATTTAACTACAGCTTTTATAATCCCACTGTCATGTGAAGGGAACTTGTAACGTGTGAATCCCTTGGGGTTAACTGTGACTTTAAAGGATCTGTCACGAAGATGCATAGAGAGATGTGTAGAGTCCCAAATAAGGTATTTTGTTAGAAAAAAAGCAAGCAAATGTATTAAATTACATCGAGTGATAATACATTAATTGTGACAAAAATATGAATTATTACAAAATATATTAAAAAATATCAAAGGTCACAGTAAATTTTTCCAAATGTATTCATTTATTTATAATGTTTTCATCTTCTATTCCAGATATAATCCTGAATGAGGGTACTAATTTATAATGTAGTTAAGGTATTGTGTCCAATTGCCATTAATCTTAAAGGCCTATTTTGATATCTTCAAAAAATTTTGAAAAATTTACTGTGACCTTTGATATTTTTGGAATATTTTGTAATACTTATTTTGTCCCAGATAATGTTTAATTATCACTCTAATTTAATACATTTGCTTGCTTTTTTTTTTATTTTTTTTAACAAAATACCTGATATGGGACTCCCTACACACCAGAAAAAAAACTTCTGCATCTAATTTACATGGACTTTAATCTGTTTGCTTGTATGTATTGGTCACATGACAATTAGGTTTAAACTTGGGGAGTGGCTAAAGACACCCATGACTATGTTGTTAGTTTTGTAACCTGATGAAGGGAGGCTGCTGCTCTCCGAAATGTTGTTTTCTAGATCTCTACACAGTGGTCTCGATTTTTCATTGGAAAGGTAGCCATACCACTAATGTGAAGTATGGCTACCTTTCTATTGAAAAACTCGATCAAAATGTTTCAGTCGGTAAATATCGATTGAAAAAAATCTTGTGATATTTACTGTGAGAAACTTCCGAGATCTCGCGGGAATAAACTTGGAAAAGTGAAACCGGTCTTTTTCCGAGTTTATTCATTATTGCCCATAGCATATAGACACACAATATGTGTTAAATAGGTAAAGGATGCACTCACAATTCTTGTTAGTCAGCTTCTAAAATAACAACTTTCCTCAGGCTGAGAGTGATCCTGTGTGACAGCTGCAAGCTGGAAATGTAATGACTGCCCTAATGATTGTAAGCCGATTGCATTTCCATTAAATGCAATGACTGGGACCATGCTAAATGCAATTTTTCTACCTGTCCCTGATATTTTGTAGATGAATGGGAAAAAGCGGCACATACAAAAACTCTAGACTTAAGTACGTAGGGAAATTTTCCAGCAGCTCTCTTTAGATGTAGAATACAATTACTTGGCACAGTTTAGTTCCACTTATCCCCACGTTACAAAGTAAATGTCAATCAATACAAATCTATTCTGAAAATCCACCTTAATTATATAGTAAAGCATTTCTGTGTTGATGAAATGCAGAATGTTTCAGGAGGACAGTGCTCCTGTCTGCAGGAAATAAGTGTTTACAGTGAGGGAAATGAATATACAGTCAAGACTTAGCTAGACAACTTGAAGCAGTCAATGAATAAATCAATAAACTGCCGTTTTGGACTTAATCTGTATCTTAATCTGAACCTGTAATATGAATTATGTCAAAATGCACTGAAATTAGTGCATAATAAAAATTTTATAAAGATAAATATGTCAGTTATTATGGCTGCAGCTAACAAATTGTCAGTGGCACCTCCTATTATTTTGGTAATATAAAGAAAACAACCAAAATGCAATGTCTGAAAACAATGCATACTACACAGAATTAGGAATCCAAATGCACCCCATATTTAGTGCAGTGTGACTTCTTCATTCCCTAATTACTTTCACCTTGTAATTGCATGGGATCTCCCAGAGATAGTTATTACTACTGACATGAAGAGAGGTCACCCAAGACATTTTGTTCGAGTATGTATCAGGGTTGATAGGGATGACCATCATAAACATCCAAATGGCATGCAAATTGGACCTTTACATGACTGTTTGGACTTTATGTCAGACATAATTGCCATTGCCAAGCCCAGAGAAGCTAAGGGATTCAAAAAAGATAAGAGACTCCATGACAATCCAAAAACATACATCTGTGTTTGTCTATGTGTGTGTAACTGAATAGGAAAACTAGATTGTAAGCTCCATGGGGCAGGGACTGAAGTGAATGACAAATCTCTGTTAAACATTGTATAATACAGCAGCACTACTGTATATACAAGTAAATGAATAAATACAATAGAATACATACAAATACATGAAGCTTTAAAAATAAAGTATACCAGTGATAATATTTATATGAAAATTTGCCTTTTATTTAGACTGTTTTCTATGCAAAGATGAATCAAGTTTTTTAAGAATTTTTCAACAGAACAGCTTCTTGTTCCTTGAATGATGATATGCTAGGGAATATATTTCTCATGTTTTGTTGTCAAAGCTGACTATAGTGGATGAATTATATTTAAATATGGCGACTATGCTGGCCCCAAAAGATGTGTATTTTAAAGTCTCTTGCATAAAGACTGAACATATTTGACTATAGCAAAGTGTTTTTTATCTTTTCAATTTTTTTTCTGAAAATGTTTTTGTCACTTGATATGCCAAATCTCATGCATTAGAATTTGATTATAATAACTAAAACAAATACATTAACCATTAACATGTGCCTGGATGCTAGGCTAACAGATCCTAATGCCAAACTAAAAGAGATCTGAGAGAAAATAATAATGATGAAAGTGTTTCTATTTTTAAATAGGTCCATCTTAGGACCTTTATCGATTTGTCCTAATAGAACTATGAGAATGAATTCTATTGAGATAACGGGCTATAGAAAACAGTCGTAAATATACTTTTTCCATAGGCCATTATCTCAATAGAATGCATTCTTACATTCTTTTTGGTAGTTAGTATTGCCTTTTCACCTGAAGAAGGAGAATTAACCCTCCAAAAGCTTGTGTATTTAAAAGCACTGTTAGTCCAATAAAAAAAAGTTATCACAAAATACTGCAATACTCTTTTTTTTTTTTTGCATCTGTGGACTAGCACAACCTCTCTCTCATTATATATATATATATATATATATATATATATATATATATATATATATATATATATATATATATATATATATATATATATATATATATATATAATGGTGGGATAACACTCCAGATTCACAAGGGGAAGTGCACAGTCATGTCATTTATATATGCAAAGAAGACCGGCACATTCCAAAAAATATATATTTTATGTACTACATAACACTATACACCA
>WMED01010330.1:0-15827 GCA_019650415.1 Pipa parva | reverse complement strand
GTGGTGGAACTTGCACTATTGGTGACTGACTAAATACTTTTTTTCCACACTGTATATATTTGTATATTTTTATTTATGAAAAGCGCCACAAGGGTACTCAGTGCTGTACAATCCAACTATACAGTTAGAATACTGACAAGGGAAAGCGCATAACAAAGAACAAGTGAAGTAAATTACAAGCATATAATCAAGTTCGCCAGTGTTCCTATATTTCACTAAAGAGCTTAAGTCAGATGAGGAGTCAATAACATTGAATTTATTGTTTAGTGTCTTCTACAAACATGGGCTGTTAATGAAAGGAGCGCGGCATGCACAGCTCATAATGATACAGTATGTGAAGAATGACAGACTGGTGGAACTTCTTTAAATAAATGGACAACTTACTGTGCATAGATCAATGCATCGATAGACAGAAAGTACATTGCTAATCTCGACTATAATGATGGGTGAGATTTAATAAAGTTGATATTTGAGTTTTTTGCCTGTTTTACACCATGATAGCGGGTTAAAGGTTGAAAATTATGTTTTGAACCTTTTGCCCCATTTTTTGCCCATTTTTGGACATTTTTCAGCTGTTTTTGGCTGGAAAAAAATGGCCAAAAAGGGGGGTGAAAAGGTCAAAAATATTGTTTTTGACCTTTTTGTCTGATTTTGTGGCAAAAAACAGCCACAAAGTGGGTGAAAAAGAAAAAAAAATCATTTTTGCCCTAAATATACTTGGGTCAAACCCAGGATAACCCGGGTTCTAGAGTAAATACTTTCCTAAGGAAAGACTACTCTTCTTTCTACACCTAAGATATGGGGCTTATTCATAAAAGTCGAAATAATTGTGTAAAGATCCAAATTCACCACTTTCCCTGATTTGCATATTCATCAAATTTTGGAGTGTGGTGAATTTGCAACTAATTTAGATGCGTTCAGCAGTTGCGGGTCTAAGGGAGATCTTCACATCACTCTGTGTGTATGTGCACAGGTTATTCGTCTGCTCATCATGCATCAGGGTCATGTGAGTGCAGTGAATTCTGCAAGCTTGTCCCTTGTCAAATTAGACAGTTTTACTTCACTAGATCAAACTGGTGAAATAGGGGGTGGATGTCAGGGCTCCTGTTTGGCATAAGGCGACTGTTCACTTAAAAGTGACAATAAAAAACTTCCACCAAGTGACAACATGAACTAGGGATATGGTGAGATAGAAAGGGATTCACTTCACAGTAGGTGGGACATTATAAGGATGACATCACTGCACTTCACTACTCTGCATCCTATGACTGTTTGAATGACTATGGTAGTCTGACGGTATTCACCTCTTCATTATTGGAATCTGCCGCTTAGTGAATAAGAGGATAGCAAATTCTGACAGTTGGAACATAGCAACCCAGTATGATGCAAATTCACTTCTACAGTTGGACTTTCATAAATAAGCCCCATAATATTGTGTCTAGATGAAGTTATGATGGTTGCTGGTCCTGTATCTTTCAGAGCAGGAAATGAGATTATTTAAAGTTAATTTATGCAGCGGCCTGCAATATAAATATCATAACAAATCAAGTCAGCACGATTCATTTAGTTACTGAGACAGTTCTTTCATTCTGATTTCCTTATTTTTATGTTCACATTGTTTCCCCCATTTTATTCACATGCTGCTATGAAAAAAAATAAGATAATTAATTAAAGGATTTTGACACAGGAGTTGCTAAATCATATTTTGTATGACTTTGGATATATATATATATATATATATATATATATATATATATATGACCATATTTTTTGCTCCATAAGACGCACCTGACCATAAGACGCACCTAGAATTTTAAGGAGGAAATTAAGATAAAAAAAATGGGGGAAATAAGTGCATCTTAAGGAGTGAAAAATACAGTACATACATTTTAATGTGAAGTTACAATCCCACTAAAATCTAAAAATTAGACAATTTAGCAACATTCCAATGGATCAAGCACCATACTAGTCCTTCTTTTTGATTTGGAACTATTTAAGGGCAAGTTTTTCAATGAAAAGGTAACCATACCACTAATGTAAAGTGTGGCTACCTTCTCATTGAAAGATCCAATTGAAAAATTCGATCGAAAAGTTTCTATAGGTAAATATCAATCAAAAAATATCGATTTTTACCAGACCGTTGAGATCTCGCAAGATAAACTTTAATAACTTTCGCCGTTTATATACTGTTTATCTTTCATTTACTGTAAGTGGGTGGGTTCAATGTTCAGTTATATGTTTGTGATGGTCTCCTTTGTCTGTGGAGAAAAGCAGCTGATATTTACTATTTCAGCGCTTCATTTTCTGAAATATACTTATGATAGAACTGTAGATCTTAACCTAGATTTTTCACCTCCACTTTTTGTATTAAATGCATCATTCATTTCTATTAAACTTGATGGCTTGTATCTCAAAACTCTGTTTCAGAAAACAGGTTTAACAGCACCCAAAAAAAAAAAATTCCCACCAGATTAATGACCGTTCAAATAATTCTAGAAAAGCGAAACAAATAAAAATGAAATCCTTCAAACTCATCCACGTTTCTATACTAAAACCGCTAATTACACATGTGCACAATTCATTAAACATTTAATCAGACCCAGGCCTTCTACCTATTAACTGGACAGAAGAACACATTATAAAGTGACAACAGACCCCATCGTCATTTCTTTATTATTTGGTACGTTTGCAAGTGGCTCACAGTGATAACGAACCTCATGCAAAGTCATTATTATTATTAATTTTATTTCAAGTCCTATTTCTCCCAACAGTCCCTCTATTTGTTCCTGATGAGGAATTAGTCGGGTTATTAATTACAACTGTTTGTATACATTATATGCAAATGAATGGAAGGTGCTACGTGGTTATTATATCAAAGTATAAAGAGAGTAAAGTTGCATGGACAGTGTATAACACCGCAGAATGATGAGGACAGCTTCCCCATACATTAAAATCAATGGCTATTTATTAAATAATTAGTGACTTAATGGCACACTTGAAACAATGGTTCATCTACTGTAGATCTAAAACATAAATATGCATATCTTACTGTTTTACATAAAATGTTCTTTGATAAATACATGAAAAATTTCATTTATGATCTCATGCCTTAGTATAAAAAGAAAGAATGGGATGGGGTGCACTTAAAATATTTGGCAGGTGCTATTTGATTAGTGTAGGTACCAAGATAAAAGAAAGCATGTTTTCACCCACACATACACCTACAAAAATTTCTGAAAGCAATAAATATCCCTTTGAATAGACTAAACCTGAAATACTGAGATTCTATTATGCAACATTTTCTGTCATGCCAAGGGTTGATACTTTGGAAGTTAAGAACAGACATCAAGCACATCTGTGTACATTGGCACAGAAATTAAAACAACAAGATGAAAAAAAAAAAAAAAAATCGGCAAATGTCCAATGATCTGTCATAACAGGATTTATGTTAAGGATTTCGGCAGACTTTTTCGTAAGCCAGCTTAAAAAATATTGTCATGCTCCAAGGGCAATTTTAAAATGTTTAGTAAAGACTATTATAAGCAATTTATTAATTGTCGTCTGATGCTTTGTGATAGCTTTTACTACAAATAACATTCAAAGAGAGCTTGGAATCAGGTACTTATGCTTGATGTTGAGTGACTCAAACCAAAAGCATTGCAATGTAATGAAACAGTCCGATGGAGAATTGAGTGTAGGAAGAACTGTAAAGCGTTACTCCTACTTGGGAATTCTAAAAACAGCCAGGTGGGCAGCAAATCGATGAGGTTGTACAACTGCAAGATTCTGATTGGTTATTCAGAATTTTCAAGTAGGAGGGATATTCATTTACAGGGATTCTCTGTAAATTGACAATTAAATTTGGGCGAAATTTAATTAACTCGGAAAAGATTTTTCCCGATCGATATTTACCGTCCGAAACTTTCAGTCGAGTTTTTCTATCTCATTTTTTTCGATGGAAAGGTAGCCATACTACTAATGTAAAGTATGGCTACCTCTCCTTCAAAAAATTTGATCGAAAAATTTCAGTCAGTAAATATGTATTGAAAAAATATCACAATATTTCTCTAAATTTCAGTATTTAAAAAAGAAATAAACTGCTTCATTTTTCTAGGGATAATTCTACTTGGGTGGGCTTTTCATTCTTACCTATTTCAATATTTTCTACAGGGCCTGCCTCCTACTTCTTGCTCTAGTGATATTTTTTATTTAATTTCCTAATCCTATATCAGCCCTGGTTGAACGTTTGTCCAAGCAAGGCCTTTTGAGTTTTGTCTAGTGTACTAGTAGATCTATGGTAGATAACTCAGTAAGGGACAAAAAGAACTACATAAAATCTGGAAAAACAGTATCCTCAAAATATGGAACATAGCACTGGTATTCTCGTAGAAATAATTTTAGACATCTGGATTTTTCTTTGAGAATAGATTGAAATTCAGACACATCCAGTAGCACTAGTAAAATCTCTGAGACTGAATTATATAATGATGCTATTATTTATTTCTTTACCAATGTTCTGGCCTTCAACAGTGTTATCCCCCTCTTAAATCATTTAATATCACACCTAATTTCAATCTTGAATATTTTCTAATTATATGATGTGACACATCCTTAAATGTATGACTTAAACATAGATTCAAAATGAACTTAAAATATTTTGTGTGGCTCTTAATAATTTATGGTCTTTCAGAACATAACAAAGTAACCAGGGGTATTTAGTGATGAACAAACAATGGATCATCTAAGCAATCTTGAATACAGGCATTAGCTCTTGACGTGAAACAAAACAAACCCATCCTGTGTCAGTGCCATACAACTATACACTACACTATAATCAACATACACTAAATGAACAACTAATTGTCATGAGAACCTCCGTAATACAATGCTAAGTAATAAAAGAAATGTGTGCAACCCTCTCCATAGTGTTTATGATAGGCAAACAGATGGATGTTTTAGATCAGAATAACATTCTCTGCTCTGTAGCCTTTTTCCTTAAACCCTGGCTGTCAACAGTGACTAAGATCTGAACCTATCAAATGTCATGAATGTCCCAATATTCCCATCACCTTCCATCCACTTAAAATGCTTCACTTCCTTTTAATCGAAATAAGCTCATATGAACTCCCCCTAGACTGGATGCTGTTTTTATAATGCCAACAGTGTGAAATGGAGCATGACAAGCAATATAATCTTCATTGGCTTATCTCTTCCTCTCCTAAATGTATTTTATACTTCTAAAATTTAAAAAAAAATTCTCTCCTTTTTTAAGGAAAATTGAACGTTCCTATGCTTTTTTCCCACTAAAAGAACATTAATAAAAAATACTAGCTATCCTACACAAACTAAAAAAAATGGATGTAGTGTTTCATTAGAAATTGTTGCATGGAAATCAAGGGGTTATACATGGTTCAGAGATTATGTCAATTTTTCCACTGTAATTTCTGGTAAAAATGTGGTAAAAATTCAAGTTTATACTTGATTATAAAAAAGTATATTCACAGCATGAAATTACATATTATTGTTGTCTGGCCAAAAAAAAAAATGCTCTTTGATAATTAAAGATGGTGAAAGATAATTGAACAGAATTTTCAGTGAAGAAAATTGTATCTTCAAATTCTGAATTACTATTAAGAATTAACCCATCAGTTATTTCAGGTATTTTTATATCACACGATATCTAATAACATAGATAATAATAATAATAACATAATGAATAACATTAATTAGATGTCCAGTCAGGAGATATTCCTTTGCATCTGCACATGGTTTGTCACAAAATCATGTAATAACATATTTAGGATTTTTTTTAATTTGAAAATAAAAGCAAAGGAAAGCAATTAAGGCATTGCATTTTATAACATCTCTAAAAGGGAACAAGTGTGGTAGTGTAACATGCTATACTATAATCATAAAAGTAAATATTAATGCAACACTGTTACAGCAAACATTTTATCTCTAGAGCAAATTCTTGATGAAACATGTCTTGGGTCTTAACTCTCATGTTAAATATAATTTTCCAAACATTTGTCATATCAATAATAACTAAAAGATCATATTCATTTACTTAAAACAGAGCATTAAACATCTTGACCTCAAGTCCTTTGACAGGACAAAGAAGTTTGAATAATTACCCAGAGTATTTTGTATCTACATATACAATGTGCATGTAACTGATCTTCAAAAGACTAAGCATAAAGTAATCCATCAAAGGAGGAAATCAAAATGACTGCCAATAAATAAGTTGAACCCCCTTAATATATATGATTGGGCAAGACCCATTTAACAAAAGTTAGAGGGTTTTTCTGGGTAAACAGAGTGTAGAATAGTGGCTAAAACTTTAACCTTAGGGCAAGTTAAAAAGACTAAAATTAAAAAAGATTAAAACTAAAATTATACACTGCTGTATTGCTTTTGCTAAAATTCTTTTAGAAATTTGACTTTGCTAAAAAATTCTAATTCTATTCTATGATAATGGAGGAGTAGTTTCCATTTAATTATTAATTAATATTGTTTAGTGGTCACTACTTGGGGTTTATATTTAAATGTAGGGCTTATTATCTTATTTGTGTTAAAGTCTGGGGTTCCAACAGAAACTCTGAAAATGTTGCAATAAAATGAGTAATCTACGGAAGAGCTCTGCATGTGATTTTTCCTTTTTGACTTTCTTGATCTCACTCTCTATAAATATATTTATACTGTACATGCCAATGTTATCCTAGAAATAGAATGTAGATATCAATGCCTCTGCTAACCTTCTGTTTGATAACCTAAAGATCATTGGCTTTTGATATAAATCTAATCTTTGGCTCTCTTATCTAATCAAGAAAAAATACCTGTTACACACAATCATGACTATTTTCTTAATGCTACTGTCTTTACTTTTGCAATATTATTTAGTGTAGAAATGTGAATTGACCAATAATAGTATTTTCTTTGTGCTGAAAGATTTGATATTTTGTTCCCATCGGGTTCCAATCTCTGCTATAGTTAAAATTGCTGAATCCTCATTACTTACACCCCTGTCTTCAAATAAATTCTAGACAGTATATTGGTTTAAAGCCTTCCACAGGAAATCTTGCGCTGGAGGCACATACATTATTGATTAAGGTACTGAAAAGAACAAAGAAATGACTTACCTATGAAAATAATAGAAAGAAAAACCTTAGATAGCTACCATCTGCATAAAATAGAAAAAGAAACAAGATGGAGGGAGTTTACCCCATGCAAACTCATTGAAACAAGTGAAATGACCAACGGGGCTGAATTATAAGATTTTCATACACAAGGCACATATATTTTGTTTACAAATAACAAATATAATATTGTATTATACAAATATACATGAGATAAAGAATAATTAAGTGTGCTAGTAATAATTAAGTGCACATTTAAAATTTTGGGTGAAATTTATTAAATTTGGAAAGACCGCTCTTGGGTTTTCCGAGTTTATCGAGCGAGATCTCGCATTGTTCTCGTGAAATTACCACGAGAGTTTTTCAATCTTGTTTTTTCAATAAAAAGGTTACCATACTACTAATGTAAAGTATGGGAACATTTTCACTGAAAAATGTGAAAACTGAGATCGAAATAATCTCGGAAGAACAATGCGAGATCTTGCGCGATAAACTCAGAAAACCCAAGAGCGTTCTTTCCGAGTTTAATACATTTCACCCAAATTTAACTCAACTTTAAATCTATCTTTAGTAAAGCAGCAACCAGGCAAATTTATTATGCAAAAAAATCAGAAGCATTTTGGTAATATTTGATATTTGTTAATATCAAACTACCTTCTCTGATGAGGAAGTGATTCATACACTTTTTTTGTCTTGCTGCTGAGTCTATTCTAATGAAGCACTTTGCTTTCACATGTTACAGTAAACAAGCTTCATTTTACAGATCAAGTTGAAGCCAAACCTACAAATAAGGCATCTTAATCCATCTGTAAATGTTCCTTCAACCAAGGTACTCAGGTGTTTATTACAGACTCCATTAGTGAAGATCAAAGAAGACAATGGTTATTAGCTACGTAATGTCACTTCAAATGGTGAATCTGTGTGATATCATTTTATGGGTTCCCTGACCCAGCACATTAATATCTAATGGCTGGCATAACTATACATTGCTAGACAAGGTCACTCATCTAACTCCAAGACAGACTATAAGGTTTGATATAACTACATAGTGAGTGAACTTAGCAATGCCTAGATCATAACGATAGAAATAAATCATGTGATATGGATTTCTTTTCAACGTGTTACATTAACAAATAGCCATTTTGAGGGTGTTGTCAATTCACAGAATTGCATGAGGACATTAAGTTGACAAAAAGATTGTCAAATTCATGTTGTCTTAATTTCTGTAAATGTGTCTAAGTGCTTTTAGTTAACTTCTTGCTAACATGCTCTCGAACAATGCTGTGCGTCAGTGGTGACAAGTCTACAAATTTAGTGATATGAAAAAAATTGCATTGTGAAGTTTTATTTTAGATTCATATATTGATATAGCTAAAGGTACGTAAATATATACATTTTAAAATAATTCCACCCAAAAGATAGGCTTCATTTAAATGTAGCAAAATGTAGAAAATTTCCATCAAAAAGTTGAAAATCATAAACATACATAATATTGTTTTCCGAGAATTGAATATTGCTCACTGTTTTATTTCTTTTATATCAGTTTAAAGAAAAGCCTGTATCATAATCATGACGTTAAAGGGATTGCTGCATTCATAAGGTAGTTCAACCTATATCAATTAATGTACATAACCCTTAGTTTACCCTTGTTGGTCCAGAAGTAAAGCAAAAGATTTTACAGGGTTATTGACTAAAGTCTGAATTGTTGTGTAAAAGGTGTGAATTCACCAGCTAAAGACAGTCCCAGTAGACTGCTACTGTCGCAGTTGTGACTTTATTATGGAAATATTGTCGGAGTCACAACTTTAAAATTGTCACAGTCGCGACTTTACAATGGGAAATTTGTCACAATTCTCACTTTAGTCAATAACCCCCTTAAAGCTTGGGTCAAATTTGTTTTAACATGACTCTGATTTTAAAAATACTTCCTGACCCCAGGGGTTATCAGAGTGTTTATCCATGCCTCTAAATGTTCCTATTGATTTAAATAACCCCTAATGTTATGTTCTCTTAAATAACAGTAAAGAACCCTTTACTCTGGAGGTTGAATCTTCTTACATCCCTAAGGTATACAATAGTAGTAATTTTTAAGCCCCAGATGCATAGTTTTACATTTTTCTGCATTAAATCCCATTGTCATGTAGTTGACCAGTCACTTAATACGTCAAGGTCAGCTTGTAACTTGCTGATTTTTATTTTTCAACTTTAATTCACTGCATAGTTTTGTGTCAACTGCAAACACTAACAGGGTCTAATGCAACCCATGGCAACACAGATGTGGTGGCCAATCCAAAGATTGGAGAGGGTCATTCATTAAAGTGCAAACTGTCACATAAATGCCCATACTTCTCCAATCCCGCTTATTCAACAAACTCTGCAAAGTGACAAATTCATGACCAATTCTGACACTTACTCCAGTCATGGACTTATGGGGCTCTCTGCATCAATTTGCGTGCACGTGCACAGGTAATTCGGATATTCCGAATGTAACAGAGTCTGTTGGAGGAGTGGATTCTACAGGGCGTACTTCTCTGAATTCACCTGTTTGCCTTCGACAGATCAGAGTGGTGAACTGAGGGTTGATGGCTGGGCTCCAATGTTGCATAAGGTGACTACTCATTAAAAGTAACAATGGTGACTGGGACTAAATTAGTCTACTACTAAATATGAACTAGACACAAGGTGACATATACAAATAAGTATTTTTCACTTATATGCAGTTAGTGGGATATGACAAGACTGATGTCACTACTCTTCACTTGACAAATTTGCCTCACTCCTCATGACTTCTCATAACACTATTGTGTGACTGACTATGCCACACTACATATGCGACTGCGTCTGTCACTATCCACTGCTTCATGAATAAGGAGAAGTGAATTTGTGTCTTCCTGATTGCAGAGACCCAAACAGACGCAAAGTCACTATGCAAGGCGAATTTGCACTTTAATGAATGACCCCCTGGAACTTCATCCCTTTTGCTGACTCACTCAGAGCCATAGAATGCTGTGACTCTGGGTAATCTTATCTGAAACATATCTTTAAGCACTGACAATTTCCCAGCTGCATAACTAACTTATTTTACAGAATGAGCTGTTTTTTTCTTTCTTTTACTATTTCATTTTATTAATCTTTCTCAACTGACTTTATATAATATAAATTATAAAATAATTTCACTCTAAATAGGCTCTCAATGTACGGCTACAGGGTTATGGTTTCCTGTCAGGAGGGGCCCCATTCTCATTGTTAAACTGTGTTTCAAGGATGTTCCATCTAACTCACATGCTTTGTGCAGAAAAGATGTCAATTTTTAAAAAGATTCTAAAAAGTATTTTAAAATATATGGTAGGATATTTTCTGGAGAACTAGCTATGCCAAAATTACAATAGACTTCAAAGGGGTCACTAGGGAGAAGAGTGATTTTTGATTGTTGATTACAGTTAAAAAAAAATCACCTAATGTAAATTTATGTATATATGTATAATTTTATTTATAAAGCACCACAAATTTACGCAGCGCTGTACAATTCAGCAATACAAGTACAATAGAGACATGAGAAAAGTGCATTAAACAATACAAGTAAAATAACACAAGGATATATCACTTTAAGTGGTAGGTTGTGGCTGACACAAGAGTTTGGAGGTCCCTGCCCCGTAATGCTTACAATCTAAGTGGATTTAGGGTATGTGCACACAACCTGTCACTCCTACATTTACCTGCTTTGTATTTATCATGAGCTGCAATGTTTGACATTATCTTTTGACTTTTCCTCCACCTACCCTTGCACACAAGAACATAGGCAAATCTGGAATTTAAACACCACTTAATGCATCCATATGTCTAACCCAAATTGCCAGCATTTGTGTGTGCACAGGTGCATTCTGAACATACTGATTTTTTTTAAAGCATTGTTGTAGTTTGAACACACAGCTCATTCTACAAAATGGAAGTATGTAGGCTTGAACAGTACACAAGATGTATATTGGACAGTGGAAACGTACATGTGCAAGGTTACAATGTTTTTTCAGGTAATGATACTATTATTGTAATTTAATACTGCCAGTGTAAGGTCTATATTTCAACGTGCCAACTGATCATATAGTATTATATTGCCTTTATCTATAATGTGAACACAAATCTTTACTTTTTTCAAATTTATACATAAAACTCTCTACTGCAGTGAGTCTTTTCAGTCAAGTGCATCAGTCAAGTGGTTGTTAAATCACATTGCGTATGTGCAAAGTTAAAGATCAGCTCATAGTTCTTATTGACGTGTTGAGACAATACTGAGTTTTGACATCACAGCAGTAAAATCAAATATCATTGACTTGTAATGATGCACCGCACCACAATGTAGACATTCTGTATCATTATGTAATTATATCAAAAAGACTTGGGATAAGATGAGATAAAGTTAAAACTCTCAGGTTAATCTACAACCCATATTCAGGAATGTACTACGCACTGTACATTGTCTTGGAGTGACTTTTGACTCTGCTCTTTCCTTCTCTAATTACATCTCTTCCACTACTAAAACCTGTCGATTTTCTCTTCATAACATTGCCAAGATCCGCCCCTTTCTCTCTTGCTCCACTGCTAACACTCTCATACATGCTCTCTTCCTATCCTGAATGGACAACTGCAATGTTCTTCTATCTGGCCTTCTGGCTTCCCGCCTCTCCCCACTCCTGTTTATTCTATAGTCTGGTGCCAGAATTGTCTCCCTCTCTCCCCGGAGGAGACAGCCTCTCTCCCAATCTCTCGGGGATCCTTGGTTCCCTGTAAGCAAATGAATAATTTACATTGTTCTCCTTTTGGCATTTAAGACACTTCACTCTGTTGCCCCTTCCTACATTTCCTCTCTCCTATGCCTGTACATTCCTCACTGTCAACTGCGCTCCTCCCAAAGCAACCAGCTTTGCATCCCACATACCAGTACTTCCCTCTCTCATCTTAAGCCCTTTTCTCTCTCTGCCCCTCACATCTGGAATTATATACCCCTTTATCTTTGCCAGGAACAGTCCCTCTGCACTTTTAAAACCAAACTGAAATCCTACCTTTTGGAGCACTAGCAATTATATTTATCTCTGATTTTTATGTATATATTTTATTTAATACTTAGCCATTTATGATTAATATTTGTATTTATTTATGGACTTGTGCTTCAACACATTGTTACAGCTCTTATTACCTGTCTGTGTATGTAAGTGTTCCTCCCATTTAGACTGTAAGCTCTATGGGGCAGGGACCTCCAACCTCTTGCGTCAACCTCAACATAGCACTTAAAGTGATGTATCCTTGTGATGTCATACTGTATTGTTCAATACAATTTCCCATGTCTGTATTTTATCTTTATTCTGAACTGTACAGCGCTGCGTATGTTTGTTTGTTGCACTTTATAAATAAAACTATACACACATATACATAGTTGTGATTTCTCTACTGCTTATTCAATAAGCAGTGGATTTCATTAGCGAGGAAGCGATTGGCATCAGAGGTGGTTTATTATGTAGTGTGGAGTAGTTAACCAGATAGCAGGAACCATGTCTGAATTGGTTGTGAATTCATCACATTGCAGAGTTTGTTCAATAAGCGAGGTTGAAGAAGTTGCGATAGGACGAAAATTTGTGTATTTACAAGACAGTTCACCCTTTAATGAATGACCCACTCAGTCTGTTGAGGATCCCATTGAAGCATGTATGAGCTTCTCCAACTGGTTGCTCAGTTGTTACATAGACTCTGAACAATTGATTATAGGAGCGAAATTTACTAATGGCTGATTTAGTCCGCCCGAAGTTAATTCTTGCCTGCACGTGCAGTATTTTTGCCACACGTGCGGTATTCACGATCGCAAATCAATCGGAATACCGCACGTGCAGGCAGGAATTATCTTCGGCGATCATTTCGCCCTTAGTAAATTTCGCCCTATGTATCACTCTTCAAATAGAAAGCTTGAGGCAAACTCAATGTTCCTTAAATGCTAACATTTCTACATATTATACTCACAGCACATCTGAATGGAAAGGCCACATTTCAGCAGGAAAGTTGGAGAGGCTCTATGAAGCAGAAGAAATTAAATCATTTGGTTTCATCTGGATCTATAATTAAAAGGAACTCAAAAACAGGGACATTAAAGGCTCAGAAAACCTATTTAACCTAAATAACCATTTACCCAGGCTCAACCAGTATTTTACCCAACCTAGTTTCAGAAATTTTTACATATCAGTGAGGGCAAGCAGTACAAAGAATCATTATGATTTTAACCCCTCCTCACTGCTTGTGCCCTGGGCACTGCTCGCTTCTGAGCATGATCAGTAATAAAGTAGATTGCTATTTATTCAGATACCACAACATTGTTCATGGGACCTAGTTAATTACAAAATGATAGCACTGAAGACATTAGCTTACAAACGATAATGCAGTTAGCATTTATATAATACTTGTGATTTCTAAAATTCCATTGCAGTGTTTCCTCTTGCCAAAAGGTAAACTTTAAAGGGTAAAATTTATTCAAATTAAATTAAAATTAAAAGTTCATCCCCTGTAGATCTCGGCTGTTTGGAAATCAATCAATCAATCAAGATTTTTCAATGGAAAGGTAGCCATACTTTAAATTCAATCGAAAAACACGATTGAAAAGTTTCTGTCAGTTAAAAAATAAATCTGATTTTTCAACGGAAAGGTAGCTGTACTACTAATGTAAAATATGGCTACCTTTCCATCAAAAAATCTTGATCGATTTTTACCGATCAAACAGCCAAGATCTACAGGGGATAAACTCGAAGAGGGCGAAATCGGCCTTTGCGTTTAATAAATTTTGCCCAAATTGAATTATTATAATACACATTATAGTGATGGCTGACTCCTCCTTTGAGGTTAAACAAATCATAGTTAATATTAATTAATCAATAAAAATACCAAAAATTCAAGGCAACACAGAGTCCTTTTTATAAATATGAGCAAACACATATATAAAATGATTAACCCTTCCACCACCAAAGAGACATGGGAGGAGAAAGAACGTGCTTTGCTTTTCGTGCAGAGTGAGGAATTCTGCCACGCTGTGAATATGCCAGCTTTCAATAGTTTGCCTCATACCCTGGCTCTCTCATACTAATTTTTCCAGACAATTTCCTTGTCTTTTATTTCAAAGCATCTAATAAAATACAATGCCTTAATGGAGAATTATAATCAAAGGTGAAGTTTATGGTTCAGCGGGAAAGTAGAGTGCGTGTGATGTGACAGTTTCTCTTCCATTGTGACAAGAGATGTTTGTGTTAAAAACAGAGCATGGAACAGCTGTTCAAATGTTATTAGTCAATAGAATAACTCAATAGAATTAACTACAGTATCTGACACAAAAGATTAAATCACGGTTGCGATACATTGTTTTCAGCCCATTAAAGGCCAATGCAGAAAATCACTTAGATTCAACTTTTAAAGATGTCCTTTCATAACATAAATGGCTTGGCCTCTATTTACCTACAAGCAAATTTCAGACTTCAGGTCAGAAAAGGATATTAAAGGGGTTGTCCAATTTAAAATTAATGTTTAGCATGCTGTAGATGCATGAGTAGTATTTAAGATGGTTCCTTTTATACTTTGTTGCAATTTATGAATTATTTAGCATTTGTTCATGACTTTTTGACCTTCTTGTTTACGTTTAAATGGTTTTGAATTTAAAGACCAAATGGAAAATGTCTTAGCACACTACCCACATTATCCTAATATACTATTTATTGACTAAACAGTGGATTTCCATAGTGAAGAAGTGAATGGTATTTATCACGTAGTGTGGCATAGTCAGTAGAAGAGTAGAGGCCCTGCCATCAACTTCTTAATTCGCCACTTCGAATTTGACAAATTACGCATTGCTGATTTGCTAATTCATCGGACTTGGACACTTGATAACTAGGTGAATTACCAGTTCATGCAAAGTCGTGCAAAGTGCTCTGTAAGTCCACGGCCATCAAACTGGTCACAAATTCACCACATCGCAGAGTTTGCTGAATACCCAAATGTGTCTGACCTGTTGCCTTCTAAGACAAAGCCTTTTCTAAAGCCTGTCATCCATAATATAGAACAAGACTGCAACATTACCCAAGATCTCCTTCACAGAAGTCAACAGATAGGGCTGTCTCAGGAATGGGAGGGGCAGGAGAGACTTTAGGAATGGAGAGGATAAATTTGTAATATGAAGAAGAGGACAGAAGGTTTTCACAGACCTGATGAAGACAACATCTCACAGTTTTTGTAGCCAAGCAAGGTTTGCAGCATCTCAAACATCAAGCACCTAAAACCCTACAAGCTTACTTGGGTCACATGCATAGATCCCAGATAAAAGAGGAAAGCTTCAGGATAACTCCTCTATGATCACTTATTTAGAATGGGATCATTCAGTTGTCACCCTACATCCTGTACCTGAAGGGGACTTTACACTTAAACCACATGGCTACCAGGAGTAGACCTCCTCCTATTGGTATAGAATTCACAATAACACAAAAGTTGCCAAAAAGTTTGACATGTTGTGTACATATCCTGCAGAAATGCTAGACTGCTCTGTAACTTATAGGACAATTTATATTAATGACAATAACTTTCATTATTTCCAGATTTTAACTATATCACAATCATAAAACCAACCCTTTTCCAACATTACTTTTATATACCATTTTAATGTCCAGGTTTATT
>WMED01010329.1:0-15827 GCA_019650415.1 Pipa parva | reverse complement strand
CAGCAGCACCACCCAGTCCGGAGAAACAAGCCAAGGAACCAATCAGAAGCAGTAGCAGCACTTGCTGCTTCTCATTGGCTTTCCATAAACACTACCCATTGGCTGTCAGCACTGTCACTCCAGCGCAGTAATGCAGATGGCGCTGGGTCTTTGGTTGCTACAGCAATATGTACGACGTTTTAAATAAACTGCACCGGTATACGTGAGAGACTAGAAACGTAAAACCCGAGTGAGGCAGGAGAATTGTCCCTCCCAGTCCCACTGACTATTTATTTGTACGTGTCCAGTAGCATAAAAACCTACACAATACCGTGTCCCGTATAACCATGAGAACGCATTCCCCTGCAGCGATATTATTACATTCCGACTCCCCTCTTGTTGGTGAGAGAGCACAGGTTCCTAGACTAGACTTGTCTGCCTCCTGTCTCTCTCTGCCAGTATTCCGCATGATCCGCACTTTACTTGTGTTAGAAGCTCCGCTAATGCTGCTTACAACACAACACGCAGTAGGACCCAGTGCCAACAGCCCTGCTGTGCTGGAGTGACAATAACTGAGCCAATAAGCGGCAGATGTAGGGAGCCAATGAGAAGCAGCGACTGCTTCTGCTGCTTCTGATTGGTTTCCAGACTTTCCTCTCTCCAGTGGGTTGTTCCTGGTTTTGCACCGTGTGTGCTGGGAGCGGAAGGTAGGTGCCTGGCTTCTCCTTGGTGTGCTCTTGTACAGCAGGAGATTGGATGTAGACAATACAAGTCATTCACGTTTCAGGAAACCTGACTTTTGACTCACAGTATCGGGGTCAGGTCCTTGCTAGTGGAGGTGTGGGTGTAAATGCAGCTCATTGGGAAGTGTATCAAGTTAACGGGCACTGAATAGTGTTGAAATTTCCTGTGTGCGACTCTGACATCTAGTTATAGGCATGTATAATACTGTCTCCTTCCTTCTACAGGAGCGCTGGCTGGCTACTCTAGTGAGACATTCAGGTGACCCAGAAACCATAGGAACCATTTGTAGATGTTTCCCTGTGAGTTAAGTGCTAGGTATTGTTTGGAACCCTGGGGTCCCCATTTGGGCTGGTCTTCTGTTCACTTTACTTTCCAGTTGCCATATGGTCTTCAGTCCAAACCTTCCAGGGTAGGAATCCCAAAGGAATCATGGTGGGGCATTATGGTCTAGATAAGGGATCTGCAACCTTTTTGGCTGAGAGAGCCATATACGTGCGGCTCTGCTCAGCCCTTTTGAATCCAGAGCCACTGATGTAATATGTGATGTCACATAGGTGACATCAGTTGCTCCAGATTGGCTAGCAATCCGGAAGTGCTGAGAGAACTTTGTCTCTACAGCGCTTGCCAGTGATTATCCAGCAAACTGTAATAGACAGTGCTTGCATGTGAGCACTGCTTGTTACAGTCAAAGAGACAGATGCAGCCATCAAAAGAGTCACATCTGGCTCAAGAGCCATAGGTTGCAGACCCCTGGTCTAGATAATTAATAAAGGGCTCTGAATAGGACTTCAGAGGTTTATTATGCCTCTCTTTCTTGTTTAGGGTAACTTTTTCCAAATCTGCCAAGACATGCTCTCTCTACTCTTTTCAGCAATCCACAAATCACTACCCTAGATATATGGGCTTTACTTTGGAGACTCTTCCGTGATCCTCTTTGAATCCAGCATCTAAGCTACCTCTTCAGATACTAGAGTGATCCAACCCAGCAGGCCACATATGACCTTCCTCTTGACTCTACTAAAACTCCCCAAGTTCTGTACCTAGAGATTTACAAAGACTGTTTGGTAGAACTACTCATAATTCAATAGCCAAAGCATTATGAAACATGACTGAAAGGTATGGTCTTCCCCATATGAATAACCTCTCCTATGGCTTTCCCATCATTTAACATTGAAGCAATTGCTGGGTAGTACCAGTAATGCTCAGTTCACCCACTCTAATGTAACCTCGGTGCAATACCTTTTTCTTCAAAAGCCCACAAAGGCTGCCGGGTAGGAGAGCTTACTGTTCAACAGATGGTGGATTCTGCACATATCACTTGGGTGGTAGAATTTCTCTGTAGTTCTTAGAGGTGCCCACCTTGCCAAGTTATTGACAGCAGTCAGACAAGCTGTTCATTCCAATTATTCCCCAGAAAACACAAGTCTTGAACTCCTTCAGCAATCAATGTATCAGGTATTTTTTCCCAATTTATACAATTTTTTCCAAGACTTCATGTACAAGCACACTGGCATCTTTCAGGTTTATTTCCATCTGAAGTAGCAAGGTAATTGTGTTCTCTAAATTCCCTTCATATTTATAGTTTGTGTGCCATTTATCTCATCTGTAATGTTTTTTCTACTCTTGGCTATCGAGTGCTGGGTCTTCATGATTTCCTGATTTTTGTAGGAATGGGACCTTCCAGGGGGAACTGTTACCAGCTGGTGCTCTCCCTACAGTAACCATTATGCTGTTAGATGCTGCAAACTTCTTGGCAAGTTATCAGTTACATCTCTGACTTTAGTCAGGCTGTTCCCACTGGTCTTGAGGAAAAGAAATCTATGACTTTTTAGCTCAAGGTATAAATCTCTTCTTGGATTATTCCTTCTGTGTTCCAAGTGGTGTCTAGTCTCAACTGATGTCCATCTTTAGGATGGGTTGCTATCTGTGGAAGACTTTAGACTCATGGCGAGTTCAGTTATGAACATGATAAACTGGGCCATTGGTTCACAGGAATCAAAATTACCTGCAGAGTAAGGCATAAAAGGACTAATTTGTATTGTAGGCATTTTCTGTACTGTGCTAAGGGTTATCCTTTTACTACCAAAAGGGTGGTCAACTGCCTGTTTATTGAAGTGTATTTTAATTTATAGTCTTCTTGTAGGTTTCATGCTACAGTCTAGATCAGGGGTCTCAAACTTGCAACCCTCGGGACACTAGTTTGCGGCCCCCGGTCCTTTGCTCCACCAGGTGTTTTTTTTCGTCGGTGGAGCGCAGGATCCGACAGAGGGAGTTCTAGCTGACTCCCTCCATGCAAAGAGGAGGGCTTCTGTGACCCAATCGGTCACAGTAGCCAATAGGAACCCGGGAGCCCATGTGATCAGCGCTTCCGGGTTCCTTCTCTAATGTGCTTCCAGCAGCGGCAGCAACAGCACGCCCTGTCGAACTCTGCCTGTGGGGTAAGTAAGACTCCCCCCACCTGACAGCTCCTGATAGTGGGGTTTGCAACAACCAAATAGTCTAGACTAGTGGCCAACTAACTGGAATCTTTCAGCTCTCCATACAAGTTGGGAAGAGACAGTCTATACACTGAGCTCACAACTGGTGTTCTCTGTTAGAACACTGAGGGCTTTTTCCTTACTATAGGATATGCTACGATGATAGGCGTTTAATCGAATGGTGAAGTGGATCTATTTTGTGCCCATTTTAAATTCTCTGCTTTCCCAGTTCTTTTTCTAGAACGTGTGATCCCAGGGCACCAGTGGGGATTTCCATATCCATCAGCATTCATGGGTATTGGCATGTGGTTTTGTTATATTAATTGAATTTCCTGAGTTGGATAAAAGTAACCACCTCATTCACCTTGTAGGTTTGGGTAAACAAGGTACACAGATTCCTGGTCTGCATCCTTCTCTAGTTGAGACAACTATTCATCTGACTCTGCATGAGAATAGTAGAAATGATAATGTCATACAAAATACTGGGTCTGGGTCTGGGTCTCAGTGCAGTACCTTTAGCACAACCGAATTCCTGTGTGCAATCCATTAGTGTTCTAGATACAACTGATAGATTCTCTGCTACATAGCACATTCAGGAGTCCTTCAATAGAGGGAGTGAGCATGCATTTGTTTAAAAGGTTCTAAAGAAAATTTGACAGCATCGTATAATTTTCAGAACTTCTGCAACTAATTAATAATGAAAAGTACCAGGTGTAACCATATAAAAGCAGACTTGGTCATAGTGGGTAGAGGGACCAGGTCCACTACAGTCTAGTATTTCCTAAGCCAATAAGTAATACAGAGGATGGATGTTGCAGCTTGAGATAAATATTTTCTATTTACTGGTATGTTAGGCAACACATTATGAATATGTTTGATTCATCACTATTTGTTGTGCAGTGCAGGCCAGTTTACTCATGGCTGCAAGCACCCCTATTATATATATCTTTGACAATCCTTAGTGCTTTACTTTACAGATAATAACCTCACTCACCCTGGTTTAAGCTTAGCTATTGTACCTGGAGCAGAACTACTGGCTGGTACAGCAGAAATTAGTGCTCTAGGACCTGAAGGGTCTCTTCTGGCACAAAGGATTGTATAATTTGTTAAAGGGTATGTAAACCCTGTCTATAAAGAAAGCCCCATTAACCTATTGTCAAGTAATAAGTCGATTAAGAAACTCTCGACTTGCTCTTAACTCAGCAGGGCTCAAATCCCCTTGTAACTGCTTTGTCTCAGTAAACAAGTTCCGTGTATGGGCAGTGTAGTGTTAAAGCCACGCCTCCTCTTCACTGGCTTCTCTCTCCACAGCTGACCGAACAGGCAGTCGGACAGGTCTTATCTGCTCATGCTCAGGATTATAAACAGGGAATTCTGGCTCTCTGTATAATGAGTGATGTCACTCAGAGGCAGTTCTTATTGGCACTGCACAGGAAGTCTACAGAATGGGAGGGGGAGCAGGCCTATTTAAACAAGGGGCAAGTACTACTGATCCCAAAATAAGTTTTACATTTTAATGTTTAAGTTGGCTTTCTATATGTATACATGTCAGGTATAACTGTTTTTATCCAAACTTTGTATACCCTTTAAGGACACAAAAACTGTAAAATGTTTACACCTAATGGGGCCCCTGGGTTCTGGTATATCCACCACCACTGTACTCCCTATAGTCCCTATAGTCATGCTTATAGGGCATATATAACAACAAAAGAAAAAAGAGAAGGCTGCTCAATCCAAACAGCGTGGCTTGTATAAAGTCAGGGGTGCTCAGGAAGACCCATAAATGTAGCAAGAAATCGTATATCCGGCACTCCCACGGTTAAAAACATCAAATTTATTTAGAATCGATTAAAAAACAGAACTCCTATGACTAAGTGCTACCGCACGAAACGCGTCAGGAGGCGCTAACTGATGCTTTGATTTTTAACCTGCACCATGAATCCTGTTTTTTAATCGATTCTAAATAAATTTGATGTTTTTAACAGTGGGAGTGCCGGATATACGATTTCTTGATATATAACAACAAAACTTACACCTACTTTTTCATTTCTGAAATGAAAATGTATAGGGAAAAATTGAGGGAACATTTTAGGCCAAATTCAACAAATGGTTTTATATGACATTTTGTATATTTGCATAGAAAAAGTGGTGAATACAAAAAAATGGAATAATCACTTCATTTCTGCAATGTTGTGGTTTTACATTTTTTTTATACCAGATTAGGTAATTCCTCTTTCACAGTGGCCAAGCATTAGTATAAAAGGGGCCAAACTGTCACCTCCTGCTTTTGTCCACGCAAAGTAGAACAGAGTTGACATTTTTGGCAACATTGTGGTTTTGGTGTTTTCTTTGTTGCCCTTCCTTCTCTAGTCAGAAAAGGAGAAAAACAAAAACCCCTAGCAATTTTGCTGCCTTATCCTCTTAAAACAAAATGCACATAAAATATATGTTGAAGTGCTGATCTGAAATATGTTTAAATGCACACTGCAGACTGCAACTGTTTTTATTTTCCTGTAATATTCCCATTGAATCCCTTGCTGGAGGTCCATGCTCTGGTGATACTTCTAAGTTACCACTGAAAATAGCACCTCATTCTTAATCACAAGCGTGACTCTGACTCTGCTTAGTTGTAAGACGCACACATAATAGCATTTAGCTTACAATATGCTACCCCCCAGCACATTATCTCATATTTATACTAACAATAGCCAGCACTCATTATCTGTTCTCCAGCAAGTTAGTTTGACTTTAAGAAAATGTAATACTATTTTTACAGTTTTCTTTCTTTTGTATTAATAAAATGTTGACAGTGGATTTTGCTTCTACAAATGTGAACAAAACCTACAACCACAATTTTAAAACCATGTTATATTTTACAGGTTGCCAAAATGTCTCCTCTTGGATGGTGTTCAACTTTAGCTCGACATAAAAACTTGGTACGCAATATGAATTAATATTTATGATACATGTTTGTTAATGCTTATTCCTTGAAATTGCCTTATATCCTTATAACTTATAAGACGGATGTTCTGAAAGAACCAGCAACTACTAAATTTTGTGTGAGTTTATCTTACTGCTGGTATACAGACACATTTAATTGTTCTTTTTGTAAATAGAACTTACTCATTCACATAACCCAAGCTTACTTGCATTGCTTGTAAAATATGTATCATGCTGCAGCTTAGGTTTGAGCGTTGGTCTGTCCAAAACTCCCAAGCCATTTCATCCATTTGCAGGTACAAAGAAATCAAATGTTCATGAGTTTAGTCATTTGACATTTCCTTAGAGATTGCATTAGTCACATGATGCAGTCTGTTGGACACCTTGCAAGCTCTAGTCTGAAAGAGGCCTAAAGCATTGTTTGAATTTGTCGAATGGCAAGAATTACCCATTCCACTAAAGATAAATATGCTTTTCATACAAGAGGGTAAATTTATATCAAATTTCTTTTTCTTTCCAGTTGAATAAATCAACTACAGCAGTGTACCACATGAGTGGACAAAGACTCCTTCCAGCAACATCATCTAGTTTCTGTAAAATGAGACTCTTTTTTGCACGGCACAGGCCTATACAGCAAAATAGATCTACCAACCTTATTAGCCATGTTAATGTTCACACCTCTAGTCATCATTTGAAGAAAAGGAAAATTCAGGAAGAAACTCAGAAGCGTGAACTGGATCTACTACGTTATGATATGAAAGCACTAAAAGATGCACCCAAACCTGCTTTGTACCTGGGTTTGGGAGGACTAATTCCATTTGTTGGTGCACCTCTTTCCATGGCACTAACAGAATGCTACTATCCAGAGGTGGCATTTGCCCAAGTGGCTTATGGAGCTTCCATACTCTCTTTTCTTGGGGGTATCAGATGGGGATTTGCCATTCCTGAGGGCAGTCCTGCTAAGCCTGACTGGATGAATCTCGCAAATAGCACAGTCCCATCCATTTTGGCATGGATTGCTTTACTACTGAATGACAATATAACAGAATCTGCAGTGCTAGTGATCATGGGTTTAGGCATAGCACTACACTATGACCTTGCTTTACTTCCAACATACCCATCATGGTTTAAGGCATTACGAGCAATTCTAACTTTAGTAGCTGTGTTTTCTTTATTAGCCACTCTTATCCTATCAAGTATAAATCCCCATAAAGCATTGTCATCAAAAGACAAATGAAGCTTAAGCAACAAATTTCTCAAGACCTGTGTATTTGCAATGTCAAAATATTTAGACATAAGCAAAATATATTTGTTCAGTTGTACCATTTTCCCAAAAAAATCATAACTCAGTGCAAGTCTGTAGGAACTGAAAATCCTGCTTTAATGGCAAAATATACCTGATTTTAAGAAAGGATATATATTGAGTTTTTTTTACTGTAAATATTCAGTTCAACATACTGCCATGAGATTCTGCACAACCTTATTTACCTGCATATTTGTATTAATTGACATGAGTGTCAACTTCCACAGTGACAAGCATAATAAAAAAATATTTATTTGAAAGAAATGCTGTGTGGAACCTGCATTTTGATCTTTTTTTTTTTTTTAATGAAACCAGTGAGTTTCCCAAGCCTTGCATGCATGAGAACATACCTGATACGCCTGGATAGGTAAATATGTGTAATTTTAGGGAATCTATGCTTTGTAGGGGGATTCTTAAGGTAAAGGAGTATTTATCCTGAAAAACTGTAAGGTGGGTACTTGGGCTGCAGCACACAGATTTTCAGTTGAAATTAATCTTGCAAATTTGCTTCGCTTTAGAGTGTTTTGCAACTGTACCTTTGCACGCACCTATGTATATTGGGTATTGTGTTCAGGAGAACTTGCGCTTTCAGATTTACCTTGTGTTTGTGGGATTTTCCTGCAGATATTTGAAAGAATTGCTGAATTGAAACTGCATTTTTATGTTTTTTCATGAGACTAGTGATTTTCATGGAGCCTTGCATCTGCAAATCTGCATCCACTGGAACAAGCTTGATATGCCTAGATAACTGAAGGCGTGTACTTTTAGGAAATATATACTTTGTGGGGGTATTCAGAAATGCTGTGTTGAAGCTGCATTTTTATAATTTTTTTTTAGGAAACCAAAATAAAACAATAAGTTTCATGGGGGCTTGTGTCCACGAACACAAGACTGGTATGCCTAGATAGCTGAAGGTGTGTACACAAGGTGAAAGATTGTTTTGTCATGAAAAACTACAATGTATGCATAGTAGGTTAATTTTTTTCCTAAAATACTGTAATGCGCTCATTTCAATTAGGAGTATCTCCTGGGCAAGAAAGGTTGTCTTTTGATACATGTGTGTTATCACTGTAATCAGGAGGAATGGGGCTTTTTGAAACAGTATAGTTTTACCAAGAAAACACAGCTTTTCTGTTATAAATAGCAGCAGTTTTAAGAGAAAAAAATTATAAACCAGGTTTCCCTAAAAATAAGACAGTGTCTTATATTAATTTTTGCTCCTAAAGATGCACTTAGTCTTATTTTATTTTCAGGGGATGTCTTATTTTTGGGACACGGTACTGGTACGGCATATTTCTTGTATTTTACTGCAGCTAGGTCTTATCAGGGGAGGCCTTATATTTCTAAGATTGGAAAAAATTGCACTAGTTCTTACTTTCGGGGGATGTCTTACTTTCGGGCAAACGGTATATATATATTTCACCAAAAATAATGAGGAAGCAAAAAAATGACAAATGAGACACTGCATGTTAAAGCCTAAAGTGTGTTGAAAAAAACATTTTCAATTATATGCTTAAAATGCAAAATGCTTAAAAACAACTTGGAAATATGTCATAAAAGAAAAAATTGGCTGGCAGTTAAAAGGTTAATAAAGTCAAAAATAACGATATTAGCTGATATCAAGATTTATTATGCCCCTTCTGGCCTTTATCACTGAAAAGTGCTCCTGTGACAATAATTCAACTAAATTACAAAGGTATCCTTATTCTAAGGGTGTCTATTTGGCCAAATCATCCATTTTGTAAGGTCCAACCAAACAGAGAGGACACAAAAAAGAAGTAACAAAGGCATATAAATCAACACTGTCTGTCCTAAATGCTGTTCATCTATAAATTATTTTTTGTTTTAGGGGAGGGTAAATCTGTTGAGTTTATCATAAAATACAATTACATATATGCAGAAATCATATTTAAAATGGAATATACAAAGTGTGAAGTTTGTACTAAATCCCATACAGCTGTGCATTAGGTTTATTTTTTGTCTGCCTCTTAAAATGTTCTCATTTATGTACATATTCATTTGTCCCTATTTAATGAATTAACATCTATCAGCCCACTGGTATATAGCTAAACTAATATCCATAAAGCCTCAATATTTTATGTGTCCATACTACAGGGATGAACTAGTTCAGCTGTGCACTGCATGGCTGCTGAGAATCCAAAGCAGTATGCACTGGAGACAGTTAAGTAGTTTTGTAATATGAAGGTCTTATAGGTGTTTGCTTCTAAACAGACAGTAACTAATTCCAAACAACTAGTACATCTTGTTTGCTGACATTTTCAATTCAAAATAAAGGAATATCAAACATCACACCGTGGCTTCAGTCTTAACACCTTGTTTTCAGGTGCACCGCCAAAGTCCCAAGTGTGGATCTAACTGGAGGAGAGGCTTCCCTGTGGCTCTAACTCAAGTTGTAGGTGGAAGAACTGAAAGAAAGGATCAGTTCTGTTGCATTTTTATTTCTCCAAAAAACAACATCAAATACTTGAAATTAATTTTTTTTTTTAAATAACCTTATATATTCTTATAATTATAGGGCATATTTATCAAATAGAGATGATGAAATGTCATCCCTAATATAACAGGTATAATTTTTGATTACAGAACTGGTAAGTGTTGTACCACTGAGAGTGGTAATTATCCTGGCATTGGGAATAAAAAGTTCCTATTAATAAATTACTGATGTCTGAAAAATATGCTTTATAGTTTACTTATGGCTCAACTAGATCGGACACCATTTGGTAGTTCACCTACATTTTATCCTAAATAGGTTTCTGGAACACTGTTATAAAGAACTACAAAAATGTGCTCAATTATATCAGAAAAAAAAATTATATACATACATATACACACACACCCCCATACACAAATTTAAAAAAAAATAAAAGGACCTTAATTGTAGCTCCAAGATAACATTGAAAGCAAACACCAACTTTCTTCTTTACAAGAATCAAACAAAATTAAGTGCTGTGTACTACTTCCAAATTTAAATAATCATAGTCAAACAGAACTTATGTATTTATCTTGCAGAAAAGACACACTAAATACCAATTTGTTTTTTAAATGGATGCACCATACATTTTAAAGGGCCGCTGAGACTATTTAATCACTTTTTTTTTTTTGTTTTACAATATTCAACAAAGTAATTTACTAAACTACCTTAGATTTTATTTAGTTTTCTTAAAATTATTTTTATTAGTAATATTCATTGCTCTGTACAAATTACCAAACATTTTTGGGTAGAACTCTAGTTTTCTGAAATATATTCTGCTTCTAAGATTTTTTTTTGCCACACAATTTTTTTTTTGGCACCTGTTAGAAATCTACTTCAGCCAGCAAATGATAAACTTTAGACAGATGAGTGCTAGATGCAGATAAATATGGATTTTATTTTTAAGTATGATGTCACTCCATTTGAAAAAACAAACTTTGAGGGCTGAGTCAACCCTATATGCAAACAATTTTAAATAGGGTTCTAACAAAATGTTTTATTTAAAAAAGTATATAGCATTACAACACACATTTTACACCAACAAACAGAAAATTTCAGAGGAATTGCCATTTTCTGTATATTGCCCATTTTGGACTATTTTACAAACAAGTAACACACAAATAAATTAACGCTGAATTCTGGAATGCTGGTCATAGTACAGCTAAGCCTCCTTCACAACGGCTGGAAATCATGCTTCCAATGTCAGTCCAAGAATCTGTATGAGGGTTATAAACTTCTACTGTATCAGATGTAACAGGAGCTGAAAAGTTCTGGTTGGTGGCACGTCCTCCAGCTGCATAGATCAGCCCATTAACAGAGACTACAGATACACCTGCTCTTGGCATCTTCATTGGAGCTACTTCAACCCATTGCTCCTACACAAAAAGAGACCCCTCAGTAAGTACCACCACACAAAATAATTTTGTATTCTAGTTTTAATTCAATCATCCCTACAGTATTGTACATTAAATGTCCATTGCAGATATAATAGCAGCTAATTTCTTAAAACCAAACTACCCGCAGGGGTTGCAAAAACAATCATGATAGCTAAGGCTGGGATTAAGCTCGGCTGTTTTCCGGCATCATCCCTTTCCCAAAGCAGCTTATGGCAGAAGGAAAATGCATGTCCTAGAAAGCAAGAGTTCCAGGAAAAGGACATATCCATTATAGGAGTACTTTACATACATTGAAGAGTAGACATGGTAGTGTACCTATGCTGTTCTGAAAACAATCACACACTGGTGAGGTATCTTGATTCTGCCACAAAAAAGCAAGACATTCAGATTCTACTATGAATTTAGGAGGTGAATTAACACTGGGGAGGTGTCCTACAAAAGCTTACACAAAGAGACCAGACCCCTTGGTGGATGAAAAATGCATTAGCTAAGCAAGGATCTTCCATGTGGGAGGTAACCTACGGCCTATTCCTTGATTCGTGAAGGGCCAGTGGGAAGTGGACAATGATGTAGCCACAGATGTTCAAATATATTACTCTCAGCTACGGGTTCAAACTATATTAGCCCTTAGGTTAAAATAATTAAATTATCAAGGTGGACTTGGTTACCTCTTCAAAAGAGAACTTCTCCACAGTATTAAGTGAATCTTGTCTCTCATTCCAGCCTCCCACTGCATACAGGCATTCATTTAAAAAGGCAACACCTAAATAAGCTCTGCAAGTTCCCATGGGGGGTAATGACATCCAGCGCCTAATAATGGGATCATATACTTCGGCTGAACGCAGCTCAGTCCCCTCATGGCTGGTACCCCCAACCACATAGATCATACCTAAAAAAACAAAATATATTTTAAATTTACAGTACACCGGTAATGAAACATCTACTGCAAAACAGACATTTCAAATTTTTAAAGCAGAACTAAATGTGTAAAATAAATAAGACACATTAAAAAAAACTTACCTTATATTGATTTCAATTGTTACAGTCACAGCATGAACTGTGCTGCAATTTCCCTGCACTGATGCTGACACAGGAGCCAGCGCGTAGCTCCTCTCACTTGGTTGAATTGGCAGTTGCAAAAGGGTTTCAATGTCATCAAGTTCATAGTGGGGCTAATAGGAACGCTCCCCGCAATGAGTGTGATGATGTGTGAGCCTGATTCAACCAAGTTGGAGGAGCTTCGCACTGGCAACTGTGTTGCCCTGCGAGCTATGAAGTCTGCCTTGTTGCTGGGAAATTACAGAACATTTCATGCTGTGACTAACAATTCAACTTAATATAAAAGTAAGTTTTTAATATGTCTTCTCTTTTTTATACCTTTAGGTCTTTAATTTGAAAGTGACTGTTTATTACCTCTTATTTCTTTACTGTCTTTAGAACTCATCAAATCAGCATCATGATATGCTCATAGAGAATCCAAAAGAATGAACAGAACAGTGTGTGTTTGAAGCAGTAGTAGTATAAGTACACCATCTTTAATATTAACTTCATCATAACATGTTTTGGGCTAATTGAGCCCTTTCTCAAATGACATCACTAGTGATGACGCTAGTGACTCTAGTGCACCGACTAGTGTCTCTGTTACTTTCCTAACTGCAGAGTTAACATTGCTACAATTGCTAAAAGATCAGCTATTAATGTAAAAAAAGTGCTTTGAAACGAGTAGTTGTTAGATGAGGCAGATGGTGGATGAACTTCAAATACCTTACTCTTTGGCATGACTAGCTTTTTGCTTTTACAGTTTGGAGATGTTTGGGGTTTAAAATTTCAGACTCCCACTGTTGCCAGGTTTTTTTTCCCCTGACCCATATTTTACTTACCCTGCCTTTCACAACAAGCAAAGTTGTACCTAGGCACAGCCATAGTTCCCACAATTTGCCATGCATTTTCTTCTGGTGAAAAGCGTTCAATACTATTTCCAATTTCAGAACCAACCCAGCCACCTGTAACAGAAATATAATCAATATACCCTTTTACCAATAAAGAGGCCACAAACCTAATCAGCAATGTCCAAATTCTCCCATTTAATACCCATATATTGTAGCAAACATTCTATTCAAATTATGCCTCATGTATGAACCCCTGCTAGCAATGCTCAAAATACCTGAACTAAACAAGGAGAAAACTCACCTGCATGTTAACACCACATCACTGTGCTGAAGACTTGCAACTTACATTCAGTAAAACATTTAACAGCAGCTTGATTTTTATCTCTGAAATTCTCTTAGGCCAGGTTCACACTGGCGTATGGCACGCCTCATTTAAAAAAATTAAAAAGTGCTTCGTGAATATATGCCATTGCATTTCTCTGGTGTATTTTCACGGTGCGCTTTACATATAAATAAGAGACACTTACGTGTTGCTTTCCTTCCCTGTGCGACCTCTACTGTTCAATTCCTATTGCTACTAATCCTGTCACATTGTTCAAATTCACATTCATACGCTCAATAAAATGTGACATGAAGCGTTCCAGCGCATGTTCCTCTATGAAAGGCAAGTGTGACATTGTACACGCAACAATCATTACTGTCAATGATTTTTCACAATGGTGTATTTTTGGCATTTATTTCACAATGCTCTTTTTTTTTTTCTCTTTAAATGACCTGACCTATACCCCATTGTGACCCTGGCCTTGCACACTGAGCTTAAATGCTTTCTAGACCACAATTATAACAAATGTTTGCATGTACATCTGGAAGCTATAAGAGATTATTCCTAAAAATATCTTTGTCAAGTGAGACAGAATCTCCTTTGTATAAATAAATTTGCACACACACCCCAGCCGCCGTACAAACACAATCTCTAGATCTTTCCAACATGAAACCACACTTTCCAGTGCTAAACCTGCATTAAACACCTGATGCATGCAATTTATCAGACTTTCCCTATCTTCTCTATTTTTCTTCCTGCTCTGTCTTTTTATGAAATTATAATTTAATGAATGCATTGTTTTAAACAAGATGCATTTTTTAAATTAAACCAAAAAGAAATATTCAGTTTTGGGATTATCATTTAATATTCACTTAGGGAAAGTAAACATGAAGTTTTGATTACATCAAGTGTATTTAACATTGCTGCACCTTATTCTATTCATGCCTATTAACCAGCCCTATTATTGTCACTGTGCTATAAAATACACAAAGAAATACTGTAAAAAGAGGCACTTAGTTCCAAGCATAAAAAAGCAGCCAAAAATGCTTTATAAATCTATGCATATAGATTTAAAACTGCAGGGAAAAACAGACTAATCACCTAGGGCATAGATGGCTCCATGACAGGCACATACTCCCAGGCCACATCGAGGATGGTTTAGGGAGGCCACTGCTGTCCACTGCTTGTTCAGTGGGTCATAGCATTCCACACAGTCAAAAATCATAGAATCCTTTTCACCTTATTTACGAAAATAAAACATCTCATATGATTAATGTACAACAGAAAATTAAGACCAGTGACAAAGCAACAAAATAAAACCTGCAAAGCATATGTGATACTATGCAGCTACTTATGTTTGCTTGTGCTTTTACATAAAAGCAGTTTTGTAAATACATTCAATGCATTGCCAGATACCTCCAACCACATAGATTTTGCCTTCCAGCACTACCACACTCATCCCATTCCGAGCTTGGTGTAAAGAAGAGACTGTGCTCCAGTATTGGCTGAAAGTATCAAACCGTTCCACACAGCTTAAAGCCCGGCTATCACTCCAGCGACCGCCTTGTAAGCGAGTATACCCACCTAGGAAGTGAAGAATATAAACACATAATAGAGCAAAAAAAATTCTGACAGCATATATTCAATGCAGATAAAAAACAAAAGAACTGGATATATTACTGTAAGAATCTGAATCAGGGAATACATAATTGTGATCTAAAGTCTAAGAATACCAATATAGGTAATTTCAAAGGAGCTACCACTTTCTGTATACAGTTTATGTAACATTGTGTAGGGGAAGCTTTTGTAATAGTTTTCACTTCCTCAGGTATATGAATTCTAAAAAGTGAAATGTGTAATACAAATGCTCCAACATCACTTTAGTTATTATTTATATTAATAATTAGTGTTAATTAAATCATATATGTTATTTACTATATTTACCACATTATTTTATAACAGGTTACGACTTGGTAAAGATGATGTAGGCACTGACTGCATTAGAATGGAATTTTTTTTTATGCTCCTACCAATTGCGTAGAGAAATTTCCGAGCTTTTCTGCGTGGCCGAACTCGAGAGGTCTGTAGAAAGCTGCACAGTTTTTTGTCTTTTGGTGAGTTGCTAGGCTCACAGTATTCCCTCAGGAGGGTCTGCAGGGCAACACGTAGGCTAAAATCTGGGATATCTAACAAATTGTAAAAAGAACATGTACAAGTTATATATGCACACACACAGTCATGGCCAAAAGTTTTGAGAATGACACAAATGTTAATTTTTACAAAGT
>WMED01010328.1:0-15828 GCA_019650415.1 Pipa parva | reverse complement strand
ATATATATATATATATATATATATATATATATATATATATGTTAGGGTAGAGCGGTCGTGTTAGTTCACAGATGTAAGAAAATTAGTATTGTAGTATTTGCTGATACCTTTTTTATTGGATTAAAAGCCTTTTTAAATAAACAAGCTCTCGGAGGGTTCACTCTCCCTCCTTCATCAGGTTACAGACAATACTAAGTACAGGCAAGAAGGTATTCTACTGAGATAACTGACTATAGAAAGCAGTCCTAAATATACTTGTTATGAGAGGGGTTGGTGGTAGAATTCCTTAGTACAGAGATAAATATTTTATGATTAATGTATTTGCTGGTGTATAAGACTACTTTTTAACCCCTGAAAATTATCTGAAAAGTTGGGAGTCATCTTATACGGGTATCACTTTTTTCTCTCCTTACCTAGCTCCTCCGTTGCCCGGCTGTCTGTGCTGTGTACAAGTAGATTTTAGTCTTAAGCCCTTAACTGACAAACTGAAAATAAATTACTGTGAATTACTGCACACAGAAGTGTTTCTAGTTTACACAAGACCCAGGGCAAAGGCCTACAGACAGAACTACACATTCAAAATGGGTGCAACTATGTGTGGTAGCCTCCGGCTGTGCCTTACACTGACATAGAGTCTGTATAATGCTGCAAGCCAATAACGTCATGTAAAAAATATATTTCCAATTTCATAAGGTCATGGAGACTCGGGGAATCTTGGGTCTTTTACTTCAGTTATTGAATAAAAATAATATATTATTATGAAGTGACATTTTAACCTCTCCAGCAATAGCTGAAAATAAAACTGCAAAAAAAAACAAAACAAAAAAACCAAATTCATTTCTTAGTGGCTGTGTTTACTGTGAAATATTTATGGTTTATTTTTGGAAAGCCTGGAGAAAGTAATGTAAGTAAAATAATAGTTTCTGTGAGAGATCATCATGACAATATACAGAATATTGGATTTTATTTCTCCCCTTACCAACCAAATAGGAACTCTCTGCTCGGGAAAGAGCTGGAAATATTTCTGCGCAAGTTGTACAGGAGGAAGGGTTTGCAGCTTTAAATTGGTCCAGGACTGTACGAATTTGGCCAAATTAACAAAAGTATACAATCCGAGTCGGTCATTGCCATAGTTAGACAAGTGGGTCATAAAGATGCTGATCTGAAAAAAAACAAAAGCAGAAAACAGATTTTTGTAATATGAGTTGTTATCTATAGTTCCACTAGGGGGCAGTGTGAACACACAGTCAATTTCTGCTTGCGTAACTATATTTTGCTTTGCCACTGCAAGCAATTTTATTAATCTGCACATTTCAAAACCTGCTGAAATTACAAGCAAGCCTAATGGCATTGAAGCATATTAGCCCATTATAAGTGTTTTAGTGTTTATTACTGTAACCGTTAATATCTCCTGACTTTTTTACAATATCATGCTAATACAAAGCGCCCGATTTGCTTTTATGCAGCCTGCAAAACTTGTTTTTAGGAACATCCAGTTCTGTAAAACAATTATTACTACATAATTAAATGGCTAAAGCCTTACTCCTATTGTCAAAACATAATGGAAGACACAATTGTATTCCCAGTAAACCTTTTTTTGTTACTGTGCATACAGTAGTAATAGAAGATATGATCCTGGGACACTTTGCTTCTAAATTAGTGGCACATTATTTATCACTGCAATAATCATTTATTTGCTGATACAAATACAATGTTGAATCCAAAAAAAAAAAAATAAAAAAAATAAATAAATATATATATATATATATATATATATATATATATATATATATATATATTTTTAAATTAACATTTGAACATATTGTTTTTTTAGACATGACAGTTTTAGGGCATAGCTTAAAAAATGCACAAAATATTTGTGTTTATCACAAAAGCAGCCATATTGCATAACGCAAAAGTCCTGAATAGACAAAATGTAAACACCATCCACTATTATTAACCTGAAGGGGTGCTGTTTTATTGTGTTTAACAAAAGCAAGCAACATGGAGCCTTATATTATTATATATCAAACCAAACAGGCAAAAAAAAAAAAGAATTTCTGGACATGTTAATTAGTTACTTCGGGGGAAATGTATCAAGTAGTGTTAACATAAAAATAGATGCAAATTGCTTTTCATTTATTTATTAGCGATTTTTCATTGACTTTCTGTCCATTTTGCACCAGCTGCGCCTGTTTTCTTATTTTAGTGAGAATCAGTGGTTAAGACCAGGCACAACTGATTTATGAAGCTTAGAACAATTTTAAGAACTATTATAAGAAGTAGAATTAACGCCTGCCTGAACTATGGTACACAACCAGGTACACAACCAGGTACACAACCAGGTACTCAACCAGGTACACAACCAGGTACACAACCAGGTACTCAACCAGGTACACAACCAGGTACACAACCAGGTACTCAACCAGGTACACAACCAGGTACACAACCAGGTACTCAACCAGGTACACCACCAGGTACACAACCAGGTACATATTTCTGTAAAAAAAAATGTTACTAATTCCTATTTTGTGTCCTTATTTTTTACACTAATGACTGGTTTGTGTCCAAATGTTAGCAATTCCCATTTGTGCACGGATATTGATAACATTTTGCAAATATCTGGACACAAATGGAAATTGCTAACATTTTTACACAAAAATTGAAGTTATCATTAGGCGCACATTTAAGGGGGCTATTCACTAAAGTCCAAATTGTTGCATATAGGTGCGAATTCGCCAGATAAAGACAGTCGCAATAGGCTGCTACTGTCGCAGCCATGTCTTTATAATGAGAATATTGTCGCAGTCGCTACTTTATTATAGGAAAATTGTCACTATGGGAATCTGCTGTGAAAAATTAGTGAAAAACCCCTTAATGGTAAATAGCTGTTATTTTTTAGCATCTATTTTCACCATTGTGATAACCCTACTTGATACATTTCTCCTTTGTGTTTTAATGTTTTTAAATAAACATTGTAAATGTAAGAAATCACTTGCTTTTATATTTTGTATGTATATAATATACATAATTATATATAATTTTACTTATAAAGCACCACAAATTTACACAGCGCTGTACAATTCAGCAATACAAATACAATACAGACATGGGAAAAGTGCATTAAATAATACAAGTAAAATATTGTGATTGTTATATTGTGATTTAGAATTTGTTTTATTTAAACCATGCTGCGAGTTTTGGGTAAACTGATAGAAAGGTAAAAATGACCTCTAAGGAAATGAATAAATCGGGTTTTAAGATATCGGGAACCACATTCTGTTGCCAAAATCAATACAGTCCCTAGAAATAACAACCTTCTACATTTATTTACTGTATATAGCTAGCAATCTATCCATGCTTTTTCCTTCCATAAAGTAATGAGGATCACTTCGCTGTCAGTCTGATTTCAAGCCGTATTAGCAAAAAAATGGGCGAAATTTATTAAACTCGGAAAGAACACTCTGGGGGGCCAGATTCACAATTCTGCAAAGTGAGCCGCGAAGCCTTCGGCTCACTTCGCAAATGGTGTTATGCGCATGCTGACGTCCTGAGCGCGGACATCAGCATGCGCATTAAAGGAATTCCCCTCCCGGCGAGAGCACTCGAGCATTCAGAGCATTCAGAGAAGTATATTAATAAGGAAAAACATTTTTGGATATGTAATATCAGCTTATTAGAAGTTGACTTCCATTATTCTAGCTTCCATATGAATTCGCCAGCTAACGACAATCGCACACTACACAAGTGACGGCTACTGTCGTGGCGGCGAATTCGGTATGGGAATTCTCTGTTTAGTCAATAAAAAGTAGAGAATCAGGGCGTAATCACTTCGACAGTCGAATTCTCACATTGCTAAATAACCCTCATATGAGCTTTTGCATGAATTTTTTCCAGTAATCATACAGAAACAGGATTTTCAACAGTGGTTGCACATTTCATATATAAAGAAATGATTTAGAATAATTACATAATGCTGGAAAAACATGGTAAATACATGGTGAGTTTATGTGTGATGCCAAGTTACTTATATTTATCTGCTTTTAAAGATATCTTCAAATGAATGGAGCAAAGTGACTTCATGAACTATAATTTGTTGTGATTAACTCACAAGAGGATAAATTGACTGCTAATATGTTTCCACTGCTTTTTAAGTGCATTTTAACTGGCTTTATAAACATTGTAATCACTAAAAGCATATGTGATTCCTATATATATGGTATTGCCTTGTAACCTGATGAAGGAGAATTAAATTGGGGGTAATTCATAAAGCAGTGATGTGTTCGGCTCACTTCGCTAATAGTATTATGCACATGCTAATGTCCTGTACGCGGACATCTGCACGCGCATTAAAGGCATTCCCATCTCGGCGAGGCAACTCTTTTGTTCTCGCCGAGAAGGGAATCCCTTTAATGCACATGCTAATGTCCGCGTACAGGACATCAGCATGCGCATACTACTATCAGCGAAGTGAGCCAAACACATCGTAGCTCACTTCGCTGCTTTATGAATCACCCCTTAACCATCTGAAAGCTTGTTTATTTTTTTTTAAAAGACTGTTAGTCAAAGTCCAATAAAAAATGCATCACCTAATACTGCAATACTCATATATATATATATATATATATATATATATATATATATATGTGTTTGTTAGGGTAGAGTGGTTGTGTTAGTCCACAGATGCAGTGTTGCAGTATTTGTTGATACCTTATTTATTGGACTAACAGTCCTTATAAATAAACGAGTGTTCGAGAGGTTAATTCTCTCATCTCTTCTTTCAGTCTCTTCATCATATGTATTGTTTGGAACCTGATGAAGGGAGAATTAACCTCTCTAAAGCTCATTTATTTAAAAAGGCTGTTAGTCCAATAAAAAAGGTATCACCAAATACTGCAATACCCATTATATATATACAGTATACTGTATATATACAGTATATGGCTTTATAAACATTTTTCTAGTGTGCACACTAGGAAATAAGGATAAAGATTATTTAAATGTCTATAAAGGACATGTCCACTGTAAAGTAGACTTTACAAGGCGCAATATATATTTTTAGTGTTAATTTAAGTTGAAACATTCTTAGCGTGTACAGCGTGTGCAGTTTTACCTTACACATTGCTTTAGTCTGGAATAGCTCTTCCTCTTTCATTCATATTAAACTTCTAAAAATCTTTCCAAAAGCCATTACTAAATAGTAATTGATGAGACAGAGACAGAGACATAATCCAAATGTAGAGTGAATCGCAAGACAGTAAACAATCACAGATCGTCTAGAATGGTCTGAACATGTGCTTTCACAAGGAATTAAGGAAGCAAGTTGATCCAGAGTGCTACACAAGGGATACATTCAGAGAAGTATATTAATAAGGAAAAACATTTTTGGATATGTAATATCAGCTTATTAGAAGTTGACTTCCATTATTCTAGCTTCCATATGCCACTGAAAGCCAACTACTGATTTACTGCTTATGATCTACCAGAAATCCGTGAATAACTGCCTGATAAATTCCACTGATTCTTTCTAACCTCATTTTTCTGTCTTTTTTTCTTATTATATTATTACATATATAATTGATGAACTAAATAAATGTTATAACATGAAAAAAAACAAATGTGAAACTTAATGTTACTTCTAATTTAGGGCCCTTTTCAGAACTCTGCACTTCTCCTGATTGTGAGTGTCTGAATCCAGTGACAGTGTCATGCCTTGGGACAATTGTACCCAAACATGGGGCTGAAGCAGTTTCACAGTGTTAGCCATGTTATTCATATGATGTGATTAGACCACATCTAGCAGTAGTTTGGCAAAGCACATTGCGTTAACCTAATTTTAATCTTCAAAGCCAAGTTTAGGCAGCTCATTAGTGGCTTATATAGTCATTTAGACGTTCATTTACAAATTGGAGTACCATGTTAAGAATAATCTTCACCCTAATACTTAGAACTCCTCACCCACACAAGCAAGCAGGGGTTAAGGGAGTGGTATTGACAAGTTATGGGTACTGGATAACTGGAGGTGGGATCTGGATACAGGGAATTATTCTGATCCTTCAGTGTAAGAACATTACAAGTTATGGGTACTGGATAACTGAAGGTGGGATCTTGATCCAGGTAATTATTCTGATTGCCATATTTTATGTTGGGAGGGAATTTTTTCCCTAATATGAGGATAATTGTCTCTTGTTTTGTGGGTTTTTTGCCTTCCTCTGGATCAACATTGCAGGAAAATAGGCTGAAGTGGATGGATTTGTGTTGTCTTTTTTCAGCCTTTTAAATTATGTTACATTGTGCACTTTGGAAGCAATATTACTTGGGAAGCAATGAGCAATACTGTATTGGCAAACTTACAAACTGACTTCTGTAAAGGAAATGCTTTAGAATATTTTTTTATTTATACTATGAAAAAGCAAATCATTTAAGATACTGAGTAGATTGTGCTTACTGGATAGGTCAACAGAGCAACAATATTCGAGTACAAAGCTAGAAAAACATTCTTCCTTTTTCTACCAGCTCTGTAGACTTCTAAGCACTTCCCGCAGGGCTGAAAATAAGATTTAGGAACAGATCTTTATCACTTGCACTGTAACCTTATGCATCAGATATTATTGATCGGCAATTGTTTACAAACTGCAGCAATCTATGACTGACTGCGATTGAGTACAGAAAGCAATTTATGGTAAGAGGAAAGAGAATCATTAAAGTTAAAAACCACCACAGCTACAATAACGAATACAATGAGATATAAGTTGAAAAAACTTATAGTGAAACTAGAAATATTATCACAAATGAAAATGATCCATACTCCTATGTAACTATTCATTTACTAGCATTATGGATGGATGCACACAGATTGATTATAGTTTCAGGGGAATGTATCAACATGAGCAACCGTTACTAAGGTCTAATAACCTTTACCAGCCAATCTGCAGTTAGCATTTACTAGTTTACTATAGTTTCAAGACAACATAATGACTATTTGTTTGACATGAGTTTGCAAACAATGTTACATTCAGTCCCCTCTCCTACACTTTGTGTTTGTTAAAGCACTACTCTACACACATTGTGGTTTCATTCATGTATTATCATATTACTTTCCATTTTTTGTTACATTTACTGTGTGTATGTGCAGGGAATTTTAGTTGGAAAATAACAGCATGCTTGTGTAAGTAATTTCTGCAAATTTACACAAGATGTGTAGGGTTTCAGATGGTTTTCTTTCCTGTGTATAGTCTTTCAGGGTTTGTTAACCTCCCTGGGATACAGATTGTTAAACAGGTGTGCTATTATGGGTTATCTTCTTCTTAAATCCAAGCATTTTTGACTGTTTGAGAAATATTTGATTGTAAAAACTGGATTAAAAAATTATATTAATACCCTACACTTCTCTAACCTATACAGTGCTGGGGCCCACCAGAAAATAAGGGATCAGGGGTCCAACACAAAAAAAGGAGATCAGAGTCCTTATTGTCTCTTCATCCCTTTCTTCAATCCCTTTGGTTTTCTTGTATCCTACTTCTTTATGGTCTGTAAAGGGGTCTCCAAACTCCTTACTACTTTAAAATAGCTTCAAGAATATGAATATGCCAAGATGGTACAGTTGCAAACTTCAGGAGGGCCCACTAAGAGATTTTCCTGTGTACTACTGGGCCAGTTCAACACTGAGCCTATACCCTTTCACTGTTTTACAGCACCTCCCAGTGTGTCCTATATGCAAATGAGCAGGGCTCTGTATTCTAGCTGCATTGTAAATCCCCGGGAAGAGAATGTTTCAGGTATAATAATACATTCACATCTTTCAGAATTAAATTAATGCATGCCGGGGTTGCAGCACTTACTCAAAATCCTAAACATTCATCAAATTTGACACAATGTATAAACATAGACATTTTAATTAACATTAACTTGAAAACCAAACAGTCAATTTACCAGCCAAATTGATCCATTACCAGCCAACCCCTGCATTGAACCGCAGCAAAATACCCTTCACTGTCATAAACCAGTTGTTTATATCAAAGCCAATGATTATTTTTTAACTTTACTACACAATCCCCTAAGCTGGGACAACATCTATTTTCTTTGAACATGAGAATATAATGTCATTTTTATTTTTGTATCCACACATAAAATATGAGAAGGGGAAGATGATCAGGGATCAAGCACTTCAGCCACAGCTGGTTTAATAAACTGATGGCTGTAGCTGACCAATCTTACAGCAGTTACCTCAGACCAGTGGCTTACTTCTTGTTTATTGTTCTAATCAATCACCTCCCCTGTTCTCACTAGCTCAATACCTTTTACCCTATTAGTTTACTCTCTCTTCCGAGTCACTCTTTTATGGAAGGAAAACGTAACCTGTGTGGAATCTGTTCACACTGACAAAAAGATCTGTTACTTGGTTCTGCAATGACAAGTAGAGTGTAAGTGACACCTTTTATTGGCTAAATGCAAGCTTTCGAAACTACTTAGGGCTCTTCTTCAGGCACAGCATGGAACAAAAAACTTAAGAATGACAAATTTATACATAAACTGGTACACCAGTATAGTAAAATGTTATCAGATTGGTTCTGTCACGCAATGTATCTAAGGAATTTAACCAGTAATGTCTCACATAATATAATTGCATGGACATGGTGACCTTGACACGTGTGGCCCATGAAGCTCTTCTAAGAATGATCACTTAGAAACATGAAAAATTACAGAAAGACTTTCATACAAAATAGTGCTGTCTAGTTCTGAGAAACAACTTATTCCATACCATATTCTCATAGGAATAACCTAATATGTATTCTCGAGTAGGGGTTTATAGGAATGAGTATTTTTCATTATTTTAGAATCCACTGTGAATCCTCCTATACACAAGGAACGTGGTGATGCAGTCGGTCCAACAACTTGAACCTGTGGCACAAACAAACGACTCAAGACGTACTGTGTGAGCTTCCCTGTAATACTGATATGGATTTAAAGCTGGGTAGAGTTGCAATCTCCAAAATCATTTACAAACTTTATATAACATTTATCATCTTTGCGACTGTGAACAAGAATTGTGAGTGCCTACATTACCTGCAGTGAAATCAACTAGAAGGTAGGCCGGGAAAGACAATATGGATGGCTGAAGCTGTTATTACTGAATTACATGGAACTCGGAATAAATGAAATACAGATCCCTAATAAATTCATGCAAACAAAATAACCCGTTCCAGTTTATTTATTATTTCATATAAATGTTGTCACTAGGCCATGATGATTACTTACTCATGTATAATGACTTTTTAATGGTTTTGTCCAACATAACTTTCATTAAATCTGGAATAATGATGGAGCCAATGTAGGGATTTTTTTTCTTCTTTCAGCATATTGAATATATCCTAAAGCAGCCAACAGCTTTAACAGAAGATATTTAATATTCATCTTCCTGCATACATTTTTTTTTTTCTCGCTTAGAACTAAATAAGGCTCTCAGTCACCCAACCGGTAAATAGAAATGATTAATGTAACATCTTTAGAGAACTTATGATGTGAGTGTAAGCCCCTGGGTACACTTTGTTCTCACTTCTTCTTTCTATCTATACAGAAAACATTTGAATAGCTTTCCGGGACATGGCTGTTATGAATAGGAAATTTTCACTGCATTTTTAGCATTTCAGAACCCGGGAACAAATTAATTCTGAAGGCATGCAAATAGTGTACACCATGTATTTTTTATCATCGTTTTCCCAAAGCTAACCAGATCTGCAAAAAATAAAAAAATAAAAATGAATTAAAAAGTCACTACTAGCATCCACATTTTGTAAAGTAATTCTTAAGTTCAGTGAGCTAATATTTTCAAATCCTTAAGGTTGTTTCTCATTTGAATTTTGTCCAGGTGGCTTTGTTAAATGCAGTGAAAAGTGCACAACTTTTTGATTCAAATACAAAACAGAAAAATGGATGCCGTGTGCTAAGATCTTCCTATACACAAACGATCAATGATCTAATGTATATGCTCAGCATATAGTAACAGAGTAGATGTATCTCTGGCTGACTACATTCCTGTTAAACTGTTGCAGTAGCTGTACAAATGTTTACTGGTCCCTAGTGGTTTTCAAATTCCCAGGTCACCAATTTCCCAATTAATTTACCATTGTGTACACTACACATTTCGTTGTAATACTAGCTTTATTTCACCCTGTAGGGTTCTCTTTTTAGTATCTACAAAGTTCATAACAGCTGTCCTTGCTTTATTAGATTCATAAAATGAAAATATAATGAATGAGCTTGCAATGCTTGTGCATTTCGAAATTATTACTGCCACGGAGCCATGCAAAAGGATCGGCAAACTGATCTTTGCTATCAATAGGTTTATTTTGGAAGGTAAATAAAATATAATATCTGTTTATATACCGTAACTATATATTCTATACTCGCAACTGAATCCATAACAATAACTATTTTATATCATTACTACAGAATTAATCTTTAAAGCAGCCAAACACGCTGCTCCACTTCCTATCTCCGGTAGTGTGCACAGGTTCCTTTATATAAGGGTGCCTGCATGGTGACATTGCGCTCAAATGTCATCACGTTACAAGCGTACACGATGAAGTCACGCCCAAACATCACCACGTGACTTGCAACGCGATGATGTCACTAAGGGCACACCTGCGTGATGATGACGTGCATTCAGGTAGGTTGAGAACCACTGCTTTATTGTGCACCTGTCACCTCTAATACTAATTTAGGTTCTACTAATGAAATAAATGTTTATGTAAATATATATGTATTAAATAATGTACCTTTATACAGTGTTTCTCTCTGTCATCTTCCCTGTCAGCCTGACTTTTCTTTCCTGAGTGTCAGGTGATGATGATTGATATTAAAGCGCCTCCAATCAAATCCCTGCTAGATTGTGAATTAAAGGAACAGTCCAGCCTGATTAATAAAAAGTAATGTGTGTTGTAAATGCATAATAATTTTTTTTTCTAATATACTTAGTCAGTCTTTTATGTGAGGAAAGGAATTAATTATTCCATCCGTGTAGCAGTACACAGCTCCTTCTGTGTTTACTTCCTGGTTGGATTCTTGTTTCACTGACACAACGGTGTCTCAGGAAGGTCAAAATTAATAGTTAATGAATTACCATGGGCAGTTACAATACTTACAGCTAATGGTGTATGCTGTCAGTAACAAGCGCTGATATTGAGCACGAGAGAGAGAGACCAAATCCATATAAAAAGAAAGTGAATGTTTCAGCCCTTTCTTTAACAATTGCTTTTGCTGGGTTAACTACACCTTTCAGAGTTAAAAGGTGTATGACAGTTTAAAGTTCATATTGCCTGCATTGTAACCATTTGTTTTTACTTTCGCTTTGTTGAATCTTTATTTTTGTTTTTTCTCCTGTGGTAGTTAAAGAAGTGAAGTATTATTAGGGGTTTGGTCAGTCGGCCATTTTATCGAAGTGTTTTCTGTTTGCTCCTTGGTGGTAAACTGTAGACCGCTTTAAAAGTGGATTTTTTTTTTTGTTTGTTTGAATCAGCTAAATCTGTTCAAGAGTTATTTGTGCAAACGCTTGATAGACATGTCTTTTCTTTACTTAAATTACGATGCATTTGTGACTTACAGAACGCAGCAATATAAATAGGGAAAATTACAGGAATCTGACAAGACCATCAACATGACAACAGCGGGGTTTTTTTTTCCCCTCCCATCAAGAAGTTTTCACTCTATCTTTATAATTAGAAATAATTAATGTGACAGGCTTAACACGCGGGCAGAACCCACACACGTGTTAATGCAAGCCGAAAGAATAAAATATGGAAAAGGCGTCAGAGAATATTAATGATAATGAAAATTGCAGAGCATAAGCTACCAGTCGGCTGAACAATGGTAATGAAAAATATTGATTTTTTATCCATAACACTGAAAGAAAAACTTACCAAGTATAAGTTAATTCTGACAAAAATGAGCAATATATATATGCTCGTAACTAGTTATTGATTTCCCATTGGACATGCATTGGATCAGAATAAGCTTCACACGATGGACAATTTAATATGAATTAAGGGCAGTATTTTGTTTTTGAGGAGTTTTATTAGATTAGGGCGTTTTGAAAATGTATTAAGAAGATATAAGTTGCTTATGGACAGTGTTTGGATTTTTGCTTCACTCTATTGGTTCATAATCTGTTTTTTTGTTTCCTGTGTATCTGCAGTTTTACCTACACATGGAGGATAATGCCTCCTCTAAACACTCGCTCTCATGGATACTGTGAATATATTCCTCAGCTACATCGAAAACATTATTCTCCCCATAAGCCGATATTTTAGAAGGCTTATGCAGGAGTTTGCATTTACCCAGGACATAGTGACATTTTTTTGGATAGCTGAATGCTGGGAAACAACATTAGGAATCCCAGATATATAAATAGCTGAGCTATGGGTTCCAGTTCTAGATCTTAACAAAACAGTGTGTGGTGTGTGAAGCATTTTTATTGTATAATATGAAGACTTAGCATTGTCTACGAAAAGGAATGACTCAAAACGGCAGTGTCTCTCCTGTAGGAAAACAACAGTTTTCTTCAAGACGAACAGGTTTGAGAATATCCAAAAATTGTAGAATCGGCACTCCCAAAGAATAAAAACAATTCTTTAATCCATATAGTTAAAAACAGGCAGCAAATATAAAAACAGAAAGAAAGGAGCACCCCCTAACGCGTTTCGCGCTTAGGGCGCTTAATCATATGATTTCTTTCTTTCTGTTTTTATATTTGCTGCCTGTTTTTAACTATATGGATTAAAGAATTGTTTTTATTCTTTGGGAGTGCCGATTCTACAATTTTTGGATTACTATACGGCTGTTTCTGAGCACCCCAGAGTTCACTTATTTTTCACTACATGGGATTTGAGCGAGTTTATTCCCCTTTTAGGTTTGAGAATATGTTTAAAACGAATCTTCTTATCATCACATAGAAATCACTTACAGTTCAGTTTAAACCAGGATAAACTCACTTCTCAGTCAGACAGACAAAAAATAACGGCAATAGTTCCGTTGTTTTTGTGAGTATTTATTTTGGTTTCTTTCCCAGAATCTAGTCCACGGAAGTAGAAGACAGCAAAGTATAAAAACTAAAGGGGGTTATTCACTAAAGTCCGAATTGTTGCGTATAGGTGCAAATTCGCCAGATAAAGACAGTCGCAATAGACTGCTACTGTCACAGTCACGTTTTTATAATGATAATATTGTGGCAGTCGCAACTTTATCATGGGAAAATTGTCGCAATTTTAGCTTTTAAAAATTGTGGTGACTTTACAATGGGGAAATTGAAGCAGATTTTCTATGGGAATCCGCTGTTTGGGAATTCGACAGTCGAATTCACATCTTAATGAATAACCCCCTAAATGTAAGGCAAACATAAGGGCAATATTTTGGCTCTACCTGATCATTTAAGTCCAGTATTCAAATATAACAATTACAGCAACAGCAGAAGCCATATTTAAAGCAATACCACAGGAAGTAACCTATTGCCTATATCCATGACAAATTTAGTATATATAGTATGATAATATATACACAACACAAGATAATCTAGCTCAGTAGTGGCGAACCTTTTCGCCCCCGAGTGCAGGTAAGTGACATCACTCATCAGCGCCCTCCCCCGCAGTGCAGGCACTGATGAATGATATCATCATGCCTACGTTGGGCTATACTACTTAGATCCTCTCAGTGAGTGAGTGATCCTTCCAGTGAAAAATGTCTGGTTGGGTCCACAGCCTATACTGAAGGAGTGCTTGCTCGCTGGGGGGATCTAGGACAACTGTTAGAGCAGTGGTGGCAATGGTGAACATACTCACAGAGAGGGCAATGTGTGCCCTCTCTGGCATATGTGCTATAGGTTCACCATCATTGATCTATATAAATAATAATTCTCCACATATAATATTTTGTGAAATATTATGACAAATGATACAGTTTATGATCTTTATTGATCCCTAGATGTAGAAAAGATATCAAACATAAAAAGAGAGGCTGTTCCCCTTTTTAAATAGTATCCTGTGCGACCCTGTGTTTAAAGGAGTACTTTCATGGTATTCTTTCTGCTATAATATGGGAGAATAGATATAAACAAACATTTTTATCATTATTGTCTTTAAGTAAAATTGTAATAATAATCATTTGTGAGAAATAAAAAATGTCATAACTGCCCCTCTCCCAATGAAAATCCCAGCTAGTTATGTGAAGATGACATAACAATGACAATGAGATTTGACTGATTAGAAATTCAGCCAATCACAACATTGGGGTAAGAGTGTTTGATCATGCTGGCAAAGCAAAGAAACAGCAATTCTACACACTGAAATTGCAAGGACGCATTATGTCACAAGAGTGGCTGTACTGCTATGAGGTGCACGCTCTCGCTCATTTGAGGACAATCGCTCAGCTCTAAATAAGTAGTAATATTTGGCAGAAGAAGTTGAGCTTGGATGAAGGTTCATGCTTGGCCACTTCAGTCTGACCATAGTTGTTGCTCCCTGGTGTTTGTTTGTTTGTTTGTAACACAGAGCTCCAGTACATAGAACTGGCAGTTCTTCCTCCTTTAGGTTAGCAGTAGGAACAGCCTCCCTCCTCCCAATGAATTCATATGAATGCTTCAGTGAGCATTGCTTTAAGTCTCCCTTCTGATTCAGTTAGTCACTCTACCTGATCCACAGACCAGATTTGGAACCACCTTGTTAATAAGTTATTGATTGCTTCTCATCAGAAACATCTAAAAACATAGGTAGGGATGTTTTCCATGGATTACCATGCCCACATACTCCAGTTCCAGGTTGGCATATTGCCTTTGTCTGTTTGTATTTTCTTTGGTGAAAAGTCACATAAAAAAAATAAATATTTTATGCATTGAGTTTTACATGGCATATCTTGCCAAAGAACAGTGGAAATTTGTCTTATAAATTCCCATCATGTAATTGAACAATTTACTAATGTAAAGAACTGGTGAATTGTAAGACCCTTTACCTTATGTTTCTTTTCTACAAGTTGCAAAATAGGCCTACATTTCAAATCTCACTTTACGATAGACGTATGAAGTGACACTATGATGATGTGCTAGTTTCAAACTCATTTCCATCCTATATCCCACCAAGAAGTTGCTCTTCTGCCTGATTAACTCACATTACTGTAATAGTTATTTTACTGACTTGTAAAAGATTACAAGAATGTGATAAGAGACAAAGCAACACATCTTGTAGATAATTAAGAATGTGTTTTTCTTTTTTTTTTTTAAGTCAGAAAAGTTACAACAATGCTTATCTAGTCTTTAAATATTATTTAAGAAAAATCCATTAACGGTGTTCTTAAAGAAGAAGACTCAAAAGGACCACTTGTTCAGAAGATCGTGTGATGTGTTATGTCTGCAAGGAAAGAATATTGCTGATTGCTGGTATATCTTTACAATCTGGTGAGCCCCCTCCATAATCTGTGGTTGAGGGAAATTCACACGTGTTTTGCACCCAATAATTGTTGGGTGATTCTTGTTAGATTTTTCACCTTTCTCGCTTGTTTTGTTTATTTTATTGATTGCTTTTGGTGATTGTGTTTAACTCTATCACCATTTGGTATTTTTTAACAGGGCACTTTTGCCCAATTTTTTGCTTTCCTTCATTCTTTTCAGTCGCACGATAATCAATTTGGCTGTATACCGCATGCACGGCAACATTCAAAACAAGGAGAGTAATAAAATATTCCTGGGCTGTGTAGATTTCAGAACAACCTTGCTTTCTAACTTTTCTGATACAGTGCCTACAAGTAGTATTCAACCCCCTGCAGATTTAGCAGGTTTGATAAGAT
>WMED01010327.1:0-11035 GCA_019650415.1 Pipa parva | reverse complement strand
TTTATCTGGTGAATTCGCACCTATATGCAACAATTTGGACTTTAGTGAATAACCCCCATTTGTGTTTAAGAATCCCTGAGGAACAGCTTCTAATGAAAATTAAATGTAATACCATCCTACCCATCCTTTAAAGTGGACCTGTCAGAGTCTGCTCCGATGCCCAACTTGAATCTCAAGTCAGGTTGGGTGGGGCTAAAAGGATGACTGACATTAAAGTTCCTCCAGTCAGATCCCTTAAATCATGATCTAGTCAGGGATTGAAAGAGCTATAATGTCAATCATCATTTAGCTCCACCCAACCCGACTTGAAATTCCAGTAGGGTATCGAACGAGAAAAGAAGCAGGGAGTTTGCTTCTTTTACTACAGTCTTAGTTGAATGTTTTTAGTTTTAGCATTCAGCTAAGACAACTCCCTGCTTCCTAAAAAGAGTCTGTTAAATTGACTTAACAGGTCCACTTTAAGGGGAAATCCATATATGAGAAATCTAGTCTGAGCATATAAAATATTTAATGTGTGCTAAAACTGAAATTTCTACTCTTACAAAAAAACATCAGGCCTGGACTTTTAGTTTAATGTAGCAATTCAATCCGGCACTCCCAATTCTTAAAAGCAGTATTTTATTTTAAACGCATAAAACAGAATCCATAAAAGCAATGAACGGTAGCGCCTCCTGACGCGTTTCGCGCCTTGGCGCTTAATCGTAGGAAACGTGTCAGGAGGCGCTACCGTTCATTGCTTTTATGGATTCTGTTTTATGCGTTTAAAATAAAATACTGCTTTTAAGAATTGGGAGTGCCGGATTGAATTGCTACATTGGATGAAATTTGGGTTGTTATCCTGAGCACCACGTGGCCTACATTTGGCTTTTGACTGATTTCTACACAGAGGAGCGGCTCAATTACACAACTTCTGGACTTTTAGTTTAGTTACATAAAAATTGACAATCTTAGTGGCTAATTTCACAGAGGGTCTCCAACAATATTACTTAAAGCTTGAATATATAGGATTGCTTAGGGCATAATGTAGACATTTCTATAAATACATTTTCATCTTTTATATTTATACCTTCTTACTTTCCTAGACAAAAGAAAAAGATAAACAAAAAGACAATGAAGAAAAGAATCAACTTCTTTTACTTGTGAAGTGTAAACTGCTTCTAGCAATCACACCTAAACAGAATAATGAACAGAAAGTTGCCTAAGGTACTGGGTATAAAATGTGGTATGACTTACATATAAATCTCTCTTTAATGTTACAACCCACATGTTTGTCATTGGTGTAAGGTGCAAATATAATGTGTATGATACATGATGTAGCAACATTTTCTAATTCTGTTTCTATGGTAACTACCAATGAACATAAAAAATACAAACAAAAAGAATATTCATCTTTACCCCATTTTTTGCTAAAGGGTTTTTATACGCCACTGATCTTTCTTCAGTGTATATAGACTTGTTTTATAGTTTTATTTTTTGTGATGTTGGAAAGAACAAATTGATACTTTCTTTTAATGAAAATGAATATCTATGGATCTTTTGAGCACAGCATTTCTAAACAGAAATATAGTACATGACAATATGGCACCACATAACAATTTGAACATTGAAGATTATAGCCAGATTTCTTTGAAAATTGTTGGTTGGAAACGATAATGCCATAACTAGAATAAGTTTAAGAAACTAAAAGCTTAACAAAATAAAATATTCTAGAAACTAAAAGATCAATTTTATGAGATGAATGGCTCCCTGCTTGGGGTTAACTGGGGATGTGGCTTTATCCAAAAAAATGTATTTGTTCCATGTTTCAGGCTACACAGGCCATTTATCAAATATTCTATCAACTGGATGATCAGTATTATGAAATTAATAGTATAATGGCCCCCTGCTGTGTATTATTTTACATGTAAATCTCAAGTGTTTTTGTCTAAGTGCACCTCAGGGATGTATGTACCATAGAGTCAATAGAGGCAGATTCTGCTGTGTCCTTCCAGAAACAGTTACTGGTGCATATTTGACTAGATTAGCCTATTGTAAATCAGTTCTGGCTCTCTTTGATTAATTTATTATCTATAACAAAAAAATATTTCATCCATTAATTCTCCTTTAAACTATTGATGAAAGGCCTACTGAGCTGTAATTTCCAGGTTGAATATATGCTTAGGCAAAATCACAGTTCTTTGTGCAGAACTTCTTTTATGAGATATGGTGGGATAAAGAAGGAACCAGAGTGAACTCAATGTAGTACTAGGCTTTCAAGTGGTGAATTGGGGGGGTTGATGGCAGGGTTCCAGTGTTGCCTAAGGCGACCATTCATTCAAAATTGACTATGGTAACTGCGACTAAGTGACATGATCTAGGGACAAGGTGACATAGAAATAGATACAATATTCACACAACACAGTTAGTGGGATATGACGAGACTGATGTCACTGCCCTTCACTTGTTAAATTTGCCTCACTCCACATGACTTTGCAGTCTACTTCTATCCTCCTATTCCACACTATGCATGTGACAGCGATTGCCACTCTCTGCTTGTGTGACAAGTGTATTCTCTACTTTGTCAATAGAGAGAAGTGAATTTGCATCTATTTTGGCAATTTTGAATTGTAGCGAGGTGAATTTACCCTTTTTACAATGAGACCCTAAAACAGTAGTAGTTTATAGTGGTTGTCCACTTTGGAATTAATTGTTAGTATATTGTAGATTGAGGTATTCTAATAAAGTTTGCTATTGCTAATGAGTATATAAATGATTAATTAGCAGACAATTTAACAAAAGGGATAAGAGAACAAATATTGTTTAAACTTTTTTTCCGACTACTATTCAATAAATAATAGACCAGTAATCATCCGGGATCTATATGGTCCCATGGATGTCAGGTTATTGAAAATGTTGATAATATTTCAGGTCTTATGATTTAAAGCACAATTGAACTCACATACATGATTTTTCAATGATCTATGGGACATATTATATATGTGAGAAGCTATTTTTTATATTTTTAAGCACAATATTCTTTAATAGAAACCTGTAACAGTACAAACAGTGAGTGAAGTCTTTGAAATCATAATACAGACAATGTAGATTTAGTTGCAGCATCCAGTAAGTAGAGTGGACAGCATTACCTATTGTCATTTTTAAAGCTAAAATTCTTTGGCTTTCTGTGTCAGATTTATATTGATGCTATTTCCTGACAAACAAGATGATGAGGGAAGTGTCAGGTGCAACTGTTTATGCCATATTTTTATGTTATACCCGGGGGAAGAAAACAGAGGAGGAAGCTAAGACCAGGGACTCACTTGTTACTGTTACGCTAAGATGGAAAAATAACATCCATTGTTTCCTATAGTATAATCCACACAGGCTATTTTGTTTTGCACAATAATATTCCTAATTAATATCACCTCAGCTGCAAAATAGCCTGGCCTAAATCAGACAAGCAGAATCATCTGAAGACTGCAGTCCTCAAGCAGACAAAGATGTGGCTGTCAGTGTTCAGACAAAGTCTGACAATATCAACAGTGGTCTGGTAAACAGCATTCAAGTGAAGGTATTAAAAGGATAGAAGGGTTAAGAATTAGACAGGAGACATGGCATCCAGGAACTAACAGCTACAGTTTAGATTAGATTTAAGTAAGATTCATGAACTGCTCATGTTAAAATCCCACAAACACAAAAAAGAGATAGAAATGTAGGACTTTAGTGTTGGTAAAGCCCATAGAAAGACACTTAAAGAACAGTTTAAAACGTATTGATGCTAAAGTAGCTGGAACTGACTTAAGTAGACATCTGCTGCTAAACTGAGGATAAAAAGATCCAAACTGTCTATCATAATTTTATTTGAATAGCACAGCCCGTTAACCAGCAAAAACATATTTATTTTGTTTCTCTCTTTCATCAGAAGTAAAATACACTAAGGGTTAATCCCAACAGAATATATATAGAAAAATCATGCATAGATTTATGGACTATTTTAATCCCAACTAATGGAAGTTGCATTTGCATAATTAAATGCTAATAGCGAACTACCATTCAGCTTTAAGCTATCTTAACAATAGATGGAAATGCTGCATTAAACTTTTTAATCATTAATAATAACACAATTAGCATATAACTATTTTCCACACTGGAGTCTCTTTTCGCAAAAATGTATTCCTTCTTGTATTGATACTTTAATATTGAGTCAACTTATCAACAGATAAGCAGACAGTCTGTAGTTAGAAAGTGATGTATAGATCACAGATGATTGTCTTTTGAAAAGAGGAGTGTGCCATTTGTCACATGAGACAGATTTCAAAATTAACCCTGCTACTTCTGAGGGGGGTTATTGACTAAAGTCCAAATTGTCTTATAAAGGTGTGAATTTGCCACTTCCCCAATATTCGGGTATTGGGTAATGCAGCAAATTTGCTATCTAACGACAGTCGCACACTGCACTATAGACTGCTACTGATGCAGTCGCGACTTTACAATGGGAATATTGTTGCAGTCGAAGATTTGCTATGGGAATTCACTGTCAATAAGGAGTAGAGCATTTTGTGGCGAAGGCAAACAGGTGAATTCAGAGCAGTACGCACTGCAGAATCTGCCCTTTCAACAGACTCCGTTGCATGCTGAATAGCCGAATTACCTATGCACACATATGCAAACTGATGCGAAGAGCACCATAAGTCCGCAACTGGAGTAAGCATCAAAATTGGTTGCGAATACATCACATCACAGAGGTTGGTGAATAAGTGGAGTTGGAGAAGTCATGTATAAATGTGAATACGGCATATACACGACTGTTCAGACTTTGATGAATAACCCCCTTTGTTCCTGTCACCTAGTGACAACAAATTTTGTCAGGTTGGCTGTGCCATGTCCCACAAGACCTCTTTCACCGTCTCCATTTTGTGTGCTTAGTGCCTTGATGTGCGATCCATAAAATATTTACTGGACAAGATAAATGCCCAGTATACAGTTTCTGCATTAACATGAACTACAAAGGGAGCTAAACATTTAGAAATACAGTGCAAAATGGCTTAGAGTTGAAATATTTTTTTTCTTTCTGTAGTTGCCCTATTAGATTACTCGAAGGGAAAAGATGTGAAGAGCATCATGACCTTGTGGTAGAGAACAGATGTACTAAAAGGGAAATTCATGCTATTCACAACAAATAAACAGTCAAACAATTTAGATCATTTTCATACAGAATAACTATAATCCCACACACATGACAAATGCATGCCCTTTAAAATTGTGAGTGTGCATTGCCTGTCTTGTACTCGTTAGACTCTGAATTGATTAGGCCTAATATTAATGGAATAATGAGAATACCTTGGCTGTCTTTTGTTTAGTGATCTTTTGTGCTTAATCAGGTATGTTGTTGGTTTATTTTTGATTTGGTTATTCAGGGGTTTGCTTGTCACTGTCTACTTATTTTCAGACATAAGAGGAAGACAGTAATGATAAAAAAAAAAAGCCTGGTATAAATCAGAATTCCAAATTGCTTCATTCCTTATTCAATAGGATTTTGTTCAAACTGGAAGTGATGGGATTCACAGCTGCAATTTAAAATAATAGAATGAATATATTGGTAAATGGTTCCTGCGCCGCTTAGAAGTAAATAGAAATGCTGCTGAAGACTGATTATTAAAACAAAATAAAGCTCTGTTGTGTACTCTCACAGAGTTATAACAAAAAATAAAATGTATTTCCATATTTCTTATCCTAAAAACAGAGAATGGATATTTCTCTCGTTTTTGTTTAATAATCTATTGGCTCACTGATTAGAGCATACAAATGATAAAACAACATATTAAATTGGCATATCATATCATGTCAAATTAGATTTTTAATTAAATATACATGACATTGTTTAGTATTGTTTAGCTACTATTTAAAGCTTCAGACACGTTATTCATTAAAATCCAAATTGTTGTATACAGGTGCAAATTCGCCAGATAAAAACAGTCGCAATAGGCTGCTACTGTCGCAGTCGCATCTTTATAATGAGAATATTGTCACAGTCACGACTTTATTATGGGAAAATTGTCGCAATGTTAACTTTAAAAAATTTTCGCGACTTTACAATGGGTAAATTGTCACGGATTTGCTATGGGAATCTGCTGTTTGAGAATTCGACAGCTGAATTTGCACCTTAGTGAATAACCCCCATATAAGCGTAGTATTAAAGAAAATCAAAATTAGCCTTAGTCTATCTCTCTATCCATTTCTCTATTTCTCTTTACTTTAACTGGAGAGAGCCATTATGGGGGCAATGTATGAAGTGGAATATCAGGAACAAAATACAGATAGCTGCGTCCGCGAAAAATATTTAATATGCCATCTTCAAAAACAAATCTCAGTGGTAAAAAAAATGACTAAAAAAAGAAACATCTATTCAGTATTAAAAGTGAAACTAATGATAACGTTTACGTAAAAAATGTTAGCAGTTTCCACATTGTGTCTGTTTTTTACACTAATGACTGGTTTGTATAAAAAATGTTAGCAATGTTGCATTATTTTACAATAGTCATTCATGTAATGGGAAATGACAGAAACAGCAATTCCTAAGATTTATGACACAAATTCATAACTGCTTCTCTAATGCCCGAATTCAGGCAGGCATTTTGCCTCTTAAACTAGGTCTTAAAAGTGTTCTAAAGTTTCATTCATTAGTTGCCCTTAGTCTAGAACACTGATTTTCACAAAAAATTAAAAAGAAAAAAAAAAACAGGTGCAATTGGGGAAAAATGGGTCAAAAGTGATGAACACATTAATGAATGAAAGCAAAATTACTTTGCTCAATTTTTTAGGTTAACAAAATATTATTGGTTATTCAATATGTTTCTTGTCATATTTCACTGGAGTAATCAGGGTCATCAAACAAGCACTAGGGACTGTCAGGGGAATTCAGCAGGGTCAATCTTTCCAGAGGATAATTAACCCATAGCAACCAATCAGTTGTTGACTTTCATAATTCCAGTTTTCCTACACCAATGAATGCTTACAGCTGATTGGTTGCCATGAGTTACTAGACCTCTTGAAATATTGCCCCTGTTGATGAATCCCCCTATGTAAACATTGGATTGCATAATGAATGTGGCTGAACATTAGAATTTGGCTCCAGGTCCTGACACCCTGAGATCTGGGTCAACCCCTGAAAGTTACAAATTATTCATGTTTTCAAATTTCGTTTTGCCACAATAACCCATGACAAGGAAATAATCATGTGGTTTTACAGACAAAGCTCTGCATATAATTTTTGAATGTTTAATATACAGTATATTTACCATTTCTGTTGTCTGTGCGGTGAGAAATAAAAAATCAGTGAGAGATGTTATACAGAAAGAAAACATCTTTTTGAGCCATTAACATTGTAATATAGTGAGATAAATAAATGGTTTACAGTAGGTGCTGTACTTTATGCAAACAGAATTCAGACAATTGCTGGATTTGAAACAGTCAATTAATGGCTCTTTATTAAAGCTCTCCTTTGACTTTGCTATTGTCTGTTTTCATTTGGTTTAAAATGGATGTTTTCAGTTACATAGAAAGAAAAAAATACTGACTTCATCAACAATCCCATTTCATAATGTCAAGCAATATCTTAAACATCTATGTGTTACTGTTCATTAATTCAACATTCAATTGAACCTCAAAAGTTCAGACAGTCGTTCCCTGTATCTCAGATAATGCACTGCACATACTTGCATATGCATTCTTCTTAAGAATTCTTCAGATACATTAAAATCCAAAGTGTTCTTGTCATCTTTCAACCTGGTGTGGCAGGTATGCATTTCTTCTCATGTCCTGCATTAGGCACAGCCGCTCATATTGCAGAGATGTAGTAACTTGATGGACTGAAATGATCACATGGAGGCTGCAAATCTATGACAATGTTGTCCCATTGGATTACAGTCTCTGTTGTTGTGGTTCTTCTGAGGAAAGTTGCAATTTGAGATACCGAGCAGGAGATACATTTATTCAAAGAATAATACATTATAAAAAATAAGTTTTAGGTACAGTATGTACATTATCTTGGCAAGTCAATGAAAACTATCTGAGCTTTTCAAGTTCCCTTTCAGGAAGCACTGGCTAATTAAATATACAGCATCAGTCAGTTTTCTCATCTAACTCCAGACTTAATACAATCCATTGGTTGCAATAATAAATGACAACATATTAATCATATTCAGAAATAATAGGTGCTTCAAGAGTCATGAGGATGTTTATCAAAGGACATCTTATCCAAAAATGTGCATATGTTCGTCTGTTGTATTGCTTCATCGTATTCATTAATGTCTTAAAAACTGAAGATGAGTGGATCAGTTTGTACAAATCTTGATTACATGCAAATTACAGTGAACAGCAAGCAATAAATTACTGCACTAAAGATTTCTTTTTTATGTGGAGTGCTTGCTTCAAAGCTAAAGAAAAAAAAAGATCCAAATGTATTTTATAAATGGTCATGGTCACGTATGAGGTACAGGGTAGTAGTTTTTCTCTTGTAGAATGGCATGTTTTTTCACAGCAATTGTAAAAGTACTGTTTACTGCATGTGCTACTGTACTATGGGGCATTGCAGCATTGGGATACTGGTACATTGCACCCTGTATATGATCATTGTGACTGTGGGAATTGGTATGCATGTAGTAATTGTCTATTTCCATTGCAATAGTAAATACAACTCTGTGTACCAGCACTCCTATGCTATGGTATTAACAACTATACAGTTTACAAATTTCTGCCTAGGTCAGGGATAGCGAAGCTATGGCACGCGAGCTGTCACCTAATCTGCCTTCTGTACAGGCCGCAAACACAATCCGACAGTTTTCAGGACGGATCTGTGGACTGCACAGAAGGAGCGCTTGCTCACAGGGGAGTTCTCCTCCTCTGACACATGTGTGTTCCTCCCCCTGGCGCAGGAATGACAACATCACTCATCAGCACCGACACTTCAAGGGACGACGCTGGTAGTGATGTTACTTTTTTGACATGGAGTGCCAAAAAGTTTTGCCACTCCTGGCCTAGGTAATGGGCATTGTAATAATACCATACATTGCATTATACAATCTACATTTGGGACCTGTTGTACTGGGCATTATAAACACTGATAAACTGGACTCTTTACACTGGTAAATTGGTTTTTGAACTTCTGAGCTTTGTTTCACTAGAGTAGTGGCCATTTTGATTGATCTATTTGGCTGTTATTCTGTTGAGTAATTTGATGCTGAGTTACTATGCAATTTACATACATACACTGCGTCTGTGTAATTTGTGGATTAAACAGACTGTGGACTCACCTGTTATGGATATTGAAGATAATACTGGTTTCTTTCTTTGTTCATTAAAGAATGGTATCCCCTTGTTTCAGAGGTGCTTACTGATTAACCAAATAACCCTTTACCATTCAAATATAAGCCTGAGGACATAGTTTCATTGTAATCTATGATTGAATTATTGTTTTATCTCAGTAGATTAAGTTAAATAACATCTCCTACATCAACTATATCAGAGAACTCTGATATTTAGCTTTATTTGTTAAAATATGTGTTTTAATGACCGAGGAATGGAAAGAAAATATAGCCCTACCAAAATCAGATTTATCTCTGTAATGTATCTCTATGGTATAATTTGTCAAATTGGTTTCTCTAGCTTCCTTATATTGTGTAAGGGATTACTTGCTTTACAGAATAAAATTATTATGTAAATATTTTAAGAACTAAACTTTTTTTTGGTTTTTGTTTTTTTGCATGGCAAATTTCCAAAGCTCCACTAATCTATGGAAATCTTATTTTTACATCAGAATTGGTGAAAATTGTAGTCTTCTTAATCCTCAATTGCAAGGAATATTAGTTTAAAATTATAAGAAAAACTATGGGGTCACGGGACTTGGGCGAAATTTATTAAACTTGGAAAGAACGTTCTGGGGGGGAGGGGGGAATTCACCATTGTGTGAATTGAGATCCAAACCTTCGGCTCACTTCGCACTGACTGTTATGCGCTCGCTGATGTCCTGCAAGTGGACATCAGCGAGCACTTTAAAGGGATTCCAGTCTCGCCAAGACTGGAATCCCTTTAAAACACTTGCTGATGTCCACTTGCAGGACATCAGCGAGCGCATAACAGTCAGTGTGAGGTGAGCCGAAGGATTCGGAGCTCACTTCGCACAATGGTGAATTCCCCCTGGGTCTTTCCGAGTTTACCGATTGAAATCTCGCATTGTTCTCTTGAGATTTTTTTGAGTTTTCTAGATTGAGTTTTTCGATCTCGATTTTTCAAAATTTTCAATGAAATGGTAGCCATACTACTAATGTAAAGTATGGCTACCTTTCCATCAAAAAAATTCTAAAAATCAATTTTGAAAAACTCAAGATAGAAAGCTTGAATAAATCTCACAAGAACAATGCGAGATTTCACATGGTAAACTCGAAAAGATCCGGGGTTTATTCACTAAGGTGATAATTCGACTGTCGAATTCTCAAACAGCGGATTCCCATAGCAAATCTACGACTGTGACAATTTTCCCATCGTAAAGTCGCAACAGCGACAATTTTTAAAAGTTGCAACGGTGACAATTTTCCATAGTAAAGTCACGATTGCGACAATACTCTCATTGTAAAATTGTGACTGCTACAGTAACAGTATATTTTGACTGTCTTTAGCTGGAGAATTCACAACTATATGCAATAATTTGAACTTTAGTGAATAACCCCCCCACAGAGCGGTCTTTCTGAGTTTAATACATTTCACCCTAAAGGGCGAAATTTATTAAAGGCGTAAATTTTACCGTTCGATCGGAATTTCGATCGAATAAATGTTTGGTTTTAAATCACTCTGCATCTTATTTGTAATATTTCACTATTCTTACCGTTACAAAAACTATAATAAATAAACTCATTCTGTGTCTATACTTTTGTCAACAGATGTTGTTGCATCAGATAACACATTCCTTGTGTACTAAAAAATATATACATGCATGCTCAGAGCCGACTCTGGCTCTATTGGCGCCCTAGGCGCCCCCCTCCCCCGGCGCCCCCCCGTCTGG
>WMED01010326.1:0-15829 GCA_019650415.1 Pipa parva | reverse complement strand
CAGATGTACTTGCAGATTGCACCATCCCCTAGCACAGATGTACTTGCAGATTGCACCACTCACCCAGCACATATGTACTTGCAGATTGCACCATTCCTCACACAGATGTACCTGCAGATTGCACCATTCCTCAGCAGAGATGTACCTGCAGATTGCACCACTTCCCCAGCACAGATGTACCTGCAGATTGCACCACTTCCCCAGCACAGATGTACCTGCAGATTTTACCATCCCCCCAGGGACAGATGTGCATATTGTACAGATATACCTTTACATTGCACAATTTGCCTCCCAGATTATCAGTGTTGGCCTGTTCACTCTATGGAGTCTGGACCTGTCTTCTGTATTAATACTGTTTAAATTTCACATCCTATATAAATTCTTCACTGCCTTGGTATTGTAATCAAGCAACATCTTTGGTTTCATCTTACTTTTTAATTGCTTCTTTTCAGTTTCCTGTGCAAATATTTACTGTTCTCAATGTTACAGTTAGTGTTGGAGTGCCTCAAGCTTCTGGTCTTGGTCCTCTCCAGTCCTCCCCATAAACTCTTTTATTTGGGTGACGTTCAGCTCATTTGATCTGCAGTGTCATCTGTATGCTGATGATACTCAATATTATTATCGGACGTAAAATTGCTACTGCACTTGCTCTGTTCGCTTGATCTATTCCTTAAAAATGGTAAAAGTAAATCAAATCATAACTATAGATTATGCCAAAGTTTAAGACCTGACACTAAAGTTATTATTTTCACTCCCTGATACCAACATACTCTGGCATCTTTGTTTCTATTCATGTTTGACAACTTCACTGATGCCAATAGTCCTGTGGATGGTTTATAAGTGATGGACTAACATAGCTGCCCAGTGTAGGTTGGTAAATCACAGATTTCTTTGAAATGTGTCTTATTAAAGGTCTTGGGCATAACACAGCTGATTATTGAGGTGTGAGTGGCAACTCGAGGAGCCGATATCTTTAGTGTTTTAGCATTCTTCAGGCACATACAGAAGCCCTTTGTGTAAGACATACCCATTATTTGTTTTGCAAATACTTTGTCCTTTAAAATGCAATAGTATATTTCCAAAACCACTGCATTGTGTCCTGTAATCTGTTTGGTAGCACATATATCAGTATATGCTCCTCGTCATATTTACTAATAACTTCTGTTTTTTTTTTGTTTTTTTTTATAGGTGGAGCTGGTGCTTACAGTGCCATTTGGAGATTCCTAGATGGAATTCAGTTCCATGCTGCTTGATATTGAGAATGATTTATGTCGAGAAGATGTAGAGGCATTAAAATTCCTCTGCAGGGACCTAGTAGCCCCCAGTAGACTGGCTTCTGTACGGTCAGGCCAGGATCTCTTTCAGCAACTCATGAACAAAGATCTCATAAATCAAGACAATAATTTTCTTCTTTGTGAGCTTTTATATACTATTCATCATTACAGTCTCCTCCAAATACTTAAGACAACTAAAAAGAGAGTAGAGGAATCCCTTGCAAACAATTGGAAAATTTCACCTTATAGGTTAGTTATTTTTTACCTTAGTTTCATATGTCCATAGACTAATATGTTTAGAACAAATTTACAAACTGCAATACAGTTTTGGTATATCCTGTAAGAACTAAACAAAAAGGCCTAGGAAGCCCTTCTTTTGAGGAAGCTGACCTGCTAAATTACTAGGGACTAAGGGGGTAATTCTGGCTAGTGTGAAGTGAGGTGTGGAGTCCTTGCCTCACTTCGCACTGACTGGTATGCGAACGCTGATGTCCTGCATGCGGACATCAGCGAGCACTTTAAATTGATTCCAGTCTCGGCAAGGCAACTCTTTCGGTCTCGCCAAGACTGGAGTCCCTTTAAAGCGTTTGCTGATGTCCGTGTGCAGGACATCAGCGTGCGCATATCAGTCAGTGCAAAGTGAGGCGAGTACTCCGCACCTCTCTTCGCACTATCCTGAATTACCCCCTAAATTCCTAGTAGAGCTCAACATAGTCACTGTATGAGCTCTTTAAGAATATTAAAGTATGCTCAAAGCCCATAATGCCACTTGGGACTAAAGCTTGTCCAGGTTATTTAACACTCATACACTGGAACTGTAATGATCTGGGTCAGAGATTGTGCTTTTTTTCTTTAAAAAAAAAAAAAACACTTCTGATCCTTAAAGTTGAGAATAAATTGTACTTATTAGGAAGTAGAAATGGTTATGTTCAGTTTTGTAATATATCAGAAATTAAATCTAAATTTTACATTAGTAAAGAACAAGAAGACACTGAAGAGCTGTTTAGAGATCTTCTCCCTTTAGAATCCTTAGCTAGGCCCAAGTTGCTATAGTATAATATATATATATATATATATATATATATATATATACAGTATATAGAATATATGTGCCTGTTATTTAGAGGGATATACTTTTTCCTTATGACAAAGAAGGACTGTGTTTCACAATCCAGTTATCAATCAGTAATGGTAATTTCAAGCAAGTCCTACTTTTGCTAGTCTATTTAGTTTCCTTTTCAATTGCTAGTCTAATGCATTTTCCACTGTGAAAAACTACCTCCCATAATATAGACAATAACTTTATTCTGCCTTGGCTAAGAACTTTCTTTGAAAACATAGCAGACATCAAATTGTGGACTTAATTATGGATCTATTTAAAATTTTCTCTACATTCATCTTAGAAATTTATTCCAGTTTTGAGCCTTAGCCTTCCACAATGTGATAACGCATTTGTCTAACTGGTAGCTCAACTATTGCTAAGGGTATATGAGTGAGATGGTCACAATACTATCTGGCTGTTTATGGTTCAGCAGTGACCACTTTGTTAAGAAGAACAACCCAGACTTTATATTTTTTGTGTGTAAGTTACACATACGTTTATTGTATGGATTTATTCTTAATTTTCTACGAATGGAAAGTTCTCCCAAAAAAAACCCAAAAAACAGTTTTATACAAGAGCCGCATACTCTATGCTATTTTCTCACTAGTAATTTATTACTTATTTTTAAATGTCAGGCGAATGCTTTACAAACTTTCTGAAAATGTCACTATGGAAGATGAGAAGAAAATATTCTTCCTATTGCTGCTTCCAAAGAAGCAAACTGAAAACAAGGTGAGCCATGAAAATATAGAACTTAAAAGAATATATTTTTTCTTTAAAAAAAGGTTGTTCACTATTGAATTATTTTTTTTCAGCACTCTAAGACAGTTTGCAATTTGCCTTTATTTTTAATTCATAGTATTTTAGATCTTTCACTTTTATTATCCTTTACCTTCTTGGTTTGTTTGTTTTTTAAATTTATTAATACCTTAAATTACTATAAATAAATTTAACTGGATGACCAAAATGACACTGCTTCATATCTTTCCCTCAAAATTTTCAACAATAGCAATATTCGCATATTCACATTCAAAAATCACATATTCCTAGCAACTACAACTGGCTTGGCAAAAAGCCTAAATGATACCATCGGTGCCATGCTTACTACAAGTTAACAACTATGTAAACCAGTCTATGATATGTGATTTGTAGAATATTTGAATAACATAATAGATATTTATGAACATAAGTAGACTTTGTGGCTTCAATGTGTACTTACTGCAAGATAAAATACTGATGTGATTTTGCATCTCTCTCCTTAACATCTTCCCTTTTTTTTTTCCTATTTGATTTTCTGTTTTGTCTAACTTGTAAGATGCATTAGGAAACCTGCTAGTTGCACAGGCTTAACATTTTATTGCTTTTCCAAACTAAAGTATTTGTATTGCCTTTCCAATATGTTCAATAAAAAAGAAAGTGAATTGGAAAAAAAAAAGCAAGTCTAATATACAAAACTTACTATTATGCACAGTGCTTTTTTTGCGGTGGTACGAGCCGGTACGGCGTGCCGGAAAATCTGATGACTGATCAGGTCATTCAGACAGACAGTGGCTGGCTGTGTTAGTGCTGCGTTATGAGCAGTACCGGCAAATATTTTTTTACTAAAAAAGCACTGCAATAATGTATAAATTAGGGGTTGATTTAGGATGGAAGTGTAATAATAAGGATGGGGTAGATGCGGATACTATAGGTAATAATGTATATATTAGGGGTTGATCTAGGATGGAAGTGTAATAATAAGGATGGGGTAGATGCGGATACTATAGGTAATAATGTATATATTAGGGGTTGATACAGGATGGAAGTGTAATAATAAGGATGGGGTAGATGCGGATACTATAGGCAATAATGCAGTGCTTTGTTTGCGGTGGTAGGTGCCGGTACGGAGTACCGGAAAATCTGATGACTGATCAGGTCATTCAGACAGACAGTGGTTGGCTGTGTTAGTGCTGCGTTAGGAGCAGTACCGGCAAATATTGTTTTACAAAAAAAGCACTGATTATGCACATCTTGCTTTTGTAGACTTTCCTTGATTTGTTGTGTCTTCTGGAGAAAGAGGAACGCATATCTAAAACAAATCTGGATCTCTTGGAAGATATCTTCCAGAAGGTCTCACCTGATCTTCTGAATATAATCAAATCATACCAGAATGAAAATGGTAAGTGGCTATGCTGCTTTGTTTATAGGATAATTCCACCTTTTGTTAAAAAAAAATGATGTAAGCAGAGCATATGAAAAACCCGGCGGGTCCACAAAAACAGGTATCAATTTTTTACCTGTTTTTATGCCTCAGCCAAGATGTAGAACGATTCCATTGTATTTGTCATTGTGGATCGCCATACTGTGAAACGTGTATTTATGTGGTCCAGTCCACAAAAGTGAAGTGCCCAATCTTGTCTGAATTAAAAAGGCTTTGCACATCACTGCTAGGTGACCCTGGCTTCCAATCAACGCTGAAGATAAATGAAAGAAAAAAGAATTTTCAAACTCACTCAAGTTTTATATAGGTTTGCCTTACATGATTTTTTATGCAAAGGCAGAGTTACCCATTAAATACATATGAATGACTGAAAACAAGAATCTAAGTCTCTATTTACAGATGTATAATTACAAATTTACTATTACTATGAGTATTTACATTGCTGTGACATCATTAGTACCTCTTAAAAAAACTAAATTCTCCTTTTAAACCCAATTTTTCAATTATCTTGCATGCCAGCAACACATTAAACTCACAGCCGTTCCCTTCTAAGCCACTTATTTGATTATTTCTATATCTTCTGCATGCATTATTTCACAAATGGATGGCAGCCTTTGTCGCATTCCACCCCTGCTGAGAAAGTTATCCTGACTATTGACATATTACAGAGCATGTGTGCCCAGGCTGTTCTGCATACAGACTGGATCTGTCACTTATTAGATTACTCAAAGAAACAAATCCATAGTAAGAAAATGCATCTTGAATCCACCCAATCCTTATGTTTCCAGTCAGCATACACAAACTATTTCTGGATTCCCCTCACTGATATGCTGTAGTGTGGACTTTACCTTTTGTAGCCTATTGTTACACTATGATTAAGCTCCTCCAGGTGCGAAACGCGTAGGTTCTTGTCTCTGTTTTATCGTTCCTGGTTTTAACCAAATTATTTTATAAAGAAGATACTTTTACCTACTTTGGAGTGCCAGAGAGTATCCATGTTTTATAGCCATACAGTTTAGGTACCTTTCCATGGATATATTCAATAAAAAAAAGTTTCTCACGGCAAGTATCGATCGAGGCAAATCTCACAATACTTCCCGCGAGAAACTTCAGACTGTTCTCCCGATTATTAAACTCGGAAAAGTGAAAATGAGCTTTTCAGAGTTTAATAAATTTCGCCCAAATTTAAATAGATATTTATAAGGTGTTGAAATGGTTGAAAAGTATCTAAAATTAGATTTTTCAGTTTCTTTTCACTTTTTTCAACAATATTGCCTTGTTTTGGGTGATATTTCTTATTTCCCCAAATTCCTGATTTTTCGCTAGTATTTTTTTAATGACCATTTTCACCTCTTTATCCACCCAGTATTGCTGAAAATCTATTCACCCCTTCAGAATATGAGATAGTGAGATTTCATCGTTATTAATGATTTGTTGACAAATGGGTATAAGTAATATTCTATTGAATTGTACATGAGTAAATTCTGTCGTGTTCTCAGCACAAGTAAATAAAAGACCATTCTTTGTATGTTATACATGTTGGAAACAATATTCTAACATCATCATTGCAGTTTTATGAGAGATATGCCTTAAAATGTAATTTAAATGCTAATGTAACTGCTTTTAAATTGTAATGCACTTATCCCATGTCTGTATTATATTTGTATTGCTGAATTGTACAGCGCTGCATACATTTGTGGTGCTTTATATATAAAATTATATATACAGACACAGAGGTGGGTAGGAACAAGTTACATTTACTCGGTTACATTTACTCAAGTAGCTTATTGGAAAATTGTACTTGTGAGAGTAGTTTAATGTGAAAAGATTTTTACTTTTACTTAGAGTAAATCTGTGGTGAGAAAAATACTACTTTTACGCCGTTACTCTGTGCGCTACTCTTTATAATGAGAGTATTGCCACAGTCGCGACTTTTCTATGTAAGAAAGTAAGTTTCCAAAATGTACTGGTAGAAAAGTTTTGCAAAAAAGATCAGTTGTTTATTGCTGAATTATTTGGACTACAATTGCCTTTGTGTGTTTTTTTGTAAACAATATAAAAGAGACGTGGTTCATTACTGTTTTATTTTGGCTAATATTGCCTTTATGGTTTTTATTTATAACTAATTATTGTCAGTCTCATTAAAAATCATTGTTTCCAGTAATTCAATTTTCCATGGTGTAATTTATTGACAGGAGATGGTACTCTGCACTTACTCACTACTTGAGTAGGTTTTAATCAAAGTATTATTTACTTTAATTCAAGTAAATTGTTGGATGCATACTCTCTACATTTACTTGAGTAATATTTGTTTCAAGTAACAATACTTTTTCTTGAGTAAACTTTTTGATTACTCTGCCCACCTCTGTACATATATAAATTATCATATAGATACCTGTACCTCAAATTGATTTATTTTTTCAGTTGAGCTGGGGATACAACCATCTGCTCCTTCAGAGTCTGAAATTGAAGAGACATCAAAACTACCTTTGTCCATCCAGGTATATTGCCTTTATTAAATACGCATGTCAGGTCAACAAAAGAAATGTTGCAGTCTTCTTTATATCTATTTTTAAAATGTATTGTTACTACTGGGAACTAGATGCAAATCTTGGGAATGTAGCCACAATCTAGCATCTGCCAGTTACAATGATGATGCTTGAATATATAAATCCTATTACTGAGGTATGAGTTTGGGTTAACTTAAGTCACCCTTTCCCCATTATAACATTTGTAAATTAAATGACAGGTCCTATTAAGTCCATATACATTTCAGATGAAATAGGAAATATCTGTAGGCATAGACTATTGGGTTGTCCCCAGGCCGCAACCCCTTGATTAGCAGAGGTAATAAATAGACTTTCAAATTATTTTCTGAGGGACACACCTGGAAGCCCTACCTCTATAATATTTGAGTGAGGTTTTGTTATATTCCTCTAAAAGAAGGAGAGAAAAAGCAATCTGATATACAGTACATAGACAAATAAAATAAAGTGATTTGTTTTTAGAGGTTTTTTAAATTTATATTTTCTTTCTTCTTCATCAGTGTATTGCTAGAAAGAGAAAATTAGTTTTCCAAATTTCAATTTAAACAATATCTATAGGCTACGGGGTTAATAATAAACCATAGTTTTCACCAGTGTAGTGTTTGAGGTAAAAGACCTGTGCAAATGGCAGAACATTGTACTTTTTAATTAGCAATTTAATGACAACTGCATTTTTTTCAGTCAATAAAAAGAGTACCACAGTTGTTTATGGAAGTTCTAACTTCAGCATTGAAAGAAAAATATATGTTTGTTAAACCAGCCCATGTCAGATTCCTTTTTTTCATTCATAGTGTAAGGTCATGTATCAGATTACCCTTTGTAAAAAAGTACAAATGCTTATTTTATATGCGACTACTTTTTAATTTGTAGTTACAATACTTTCCTTACATTGCAGGATATTTCATACAAAGACAAGGAGGATCAGTATGAAGGTATGGCCCAGCTTCTAGCATTGTCGCTTTTCAGAGATCAGTAATAGCAGAAAATGTTAAAACAAAGGTAATTAACTCATACTGTGGCTTGTTCATTGTGAAAAGTTTCCACGAGCCTTCCTAACTCATTTTACATGTGCGCATACATTAATTAAACATTCACTGAAATCTCCTACAAGAAAGTCAGAGAAACCAATTTTGACCATCACTACTCCTCAAAGCGCATGTTTCAACCAACATCCCTATACTTTAAGGACGGTCTACTGATTCTGAAGAAATGTCTGTTCCAATACTATCCTTTATGGTCAAGTCATTTACAGGAGAATAGTTACTGTTTGGTGCATGTGCTAGATGCCTTCTTACTTTCTTATTAAGCCTACATTAACTGCATTTATAACTAAAACCATTCTTTTTTTTTTTCCTTTTAGAATACAAACCTGAGAGTCCAAAAGAACATTCTAGAATGATCTATGAAGAAGCTACAAATGACGGTATAAAATGTCCTGTTTTTTTTTTTATTTTTTATTTTGTATTCAGGGGTTTTTATAGGGTGAAAGCAAAAATGAAATCACTAAAGAATTCCACTAAGCCTCTTGCTTTTAATAAAATGTTTTTACAGCAATGTATATGTGATAAAGCCACTTATAGCAAATATGGAGTATAATGGAAAGAGAATGGTACACTAAAGGCAAAATGTATAACATGGTGAAATAAACAAGACATAAAGCACCATGTGGCATATTCATCAATTACATAAATGATATAAATGTCAAATTTGTATACATTTGACACTTCCCCAATTCTGAGTATTCATCAAACTTTATTTTCTGCAATGTGGCAAATTTTCGACCAATTCTACCAATGGCGGTTGCATAATTAAGCATCTCTCAGATGATCACACATGCACAATTCATCGACCAGGCATCAGAGTTTGTCGAAGTGCTGAATCGCCAAGGTGTACTGTATTGAATCTCTGTTTTTAACTTCTTCAGATCAAAGTAAGGGGTTGATGGCAGGATTCTTATATAATATAAGGTGACTGTATCTTCAAATGACAAAGAAAATATAGTAATCAAGTGACTATATGAAATAGGAATACTGTCACATAGAAAGGGATGTAAATGACATTTGTTTATATTGTTCATTCTAATCATTGGTGGAACAATATAGCAGCTGTCAATAACAATAGACATATATTAAAAATATCACAAATATGCAGATTATAATGCTATATCTGCAGTATAAACTATCTCTATATATTTTATTGAAAATACAAAAGTCAGTACTTCCTCTAAATAAGGTAGATTTTCCCTTTAAAACTAATTTATAAGCTTGGATGGGAACTTCCCCCCATTCCCAATTTTGTTTAATGTGAACCAACTGACTGACTAGCCAGGCTAAATCAGAGAGTAATCAAATAATAAATGAGGCCAGACGATTAGTGCTCGGGAATGCAAATTGACATGGCTTCGATAAAGTATATTTTTTCAGTGGTGGAGAATCTTTTAAAGAATAAGTGCCCAAACTGCAACCCAAAACCCACAAATTTATAGCAAAGCGCCAACACAGCAATTTAACCTTAATACTGGGGTTTTAAAGTAGTACAAGGCAGTGTGTAGCTCTGCAATTTATAAGTTTCTTTCTCTCACCCACCCTTTCTCCATATTGTGGTGCCTCAACTTCACTTTCCAGATACTGTGCTGACCCATGCCCATCCTTCCCCATACTGTGCTATCCCGCAACACCCCCATTCCCCATACTTCACTGCCCCACCACACCCCTATTTCCAATACTGCACTGCCACACAACACCTACATTCCCCATACAGCGATGTCCCACAACACTCCCACACTCCCCATACTGCACTGTCCAACAACACTCTCCATTCCTCATACTGCGCTGTCCCACAACACTACCTATGCCCCATACTGTGTTACCCCCACAAATCCCCTCTATACTGGGCAGCCCCCACATCCCCCCTTTCACACTGTGCTGCCCCTGCAACCCCCATCTCATGCTGTGCTGTTCCCACAAGCCCTCTCCCCCTCCATGCTGTGCTGTATCTACAATCCCTTCCCTCTCCCCCTGCATACCGTGTTGTCCACCACAACCCCTTCCCATACTGTGCTGTCTCCACAACATTCCCTCCAATGCTGTGCTGCCCCCACAACACCCATCTCTCACTCCATAATCCATACTATGCTGCCTTCTGAAGGAGGGGTGCTGTCTTGGTATGCGTCCCCCTCCTTTCTCTTGTCACTTCTCCCCTCTTTCAGTGTACTGTGGTGCTTAGCAGTACAGCAGTCTCTATAAAGAGCTACCTTTAACTTCCTCTGCAGATTGGCTGACAAGAAGTTAAAGGTAGCTCTGGGGAGAGAACTGCTATAGTACTAAATGCTACTGTACAGGGGCAGGGAAAGAAGGGGGCACACACCAAGGCAATACCTCCCCTCCTTTCAAGGTAGCGCCTTTCCTCCTCCTACCCCATCTAGCAGCATAGGCAGCTCCCTAGGTGGATTCCTATGCTGCCTAAGCCTTGACTCATCCCTGCTGACTGAGGCGATGGTGTGCATGCCCACAGAGATGGCTCTGAGTGCCCTTTCTGGCATGCGTGCCATAGGTTCATCATCACTGTATTTTTTTCTCCTATGTAAACAATGATGAATACCTTACTGAATGTATAATACCCAACCAAAACTATTTAATTTTGTCCAAATCCCCCTGAACAACAATGTATGAAATATTGTTTTAAAGGAGAAATATTGACAATGTTTATTGCTTTGTGTATTATGTTTTTTTAAATTATTATAATTAAGTCTGTTTAATTCTAAACTTTGCTTTTGGTTTACAGTTGTCAAGGCTGGAAACCTGGAAAATCAGATTGCTGTACTCAGTATTAATACAGAAACAGAAATGGGATCCAAGGTTTGTCTTGTGTGTGTCCTGTTGTCTAGATGTAGATAACCAAATACAGACAGTCACATTTTACTAATGTTTTCTATACTGTTCATTCCCTCTGTCATTGCCTGTCTAATTTCAAGATTGCCATCACTTATATTAAAACTATTTTTCAGTTTGGTTACAGGGGCACTATAGTGCTGATATAACTGCACACATATACAGTATATAAAACTCCTTTGTACTAAGTCAAATGCTGACACTAATAGTTAAAAAAAACTTTTTAGGGAAGAAATAATACTTGCAGTTTGCTTCCCTTAATTAGTTTTTCTGAGAGCTGACATTTTCCTCTCCCCCTCCTCTTTCTTTTCTGCAAGTCAGGCAACATGAGAAGAAAAAGCTGCCTGACTGCTATTGGTTAAGCAGTGTGATGACCTTTTGGCCTCATAAATTAAGTTGGAATGCAGGAGATTACAGAGGGAAAGCTGACTTGTGCACATGTGCTAAGCAGTACGTAGGGCAAAAAAGTCTATACCTTTTCATGGAAAACTGGCCAGTACAAATCACACTAATTTCCTGGTGCAGGAGTTTATCAGTGCTGCCCACTCAATCTTTCTGCTTCACATGAAACATCTACTGGGGAGAAACACTTCTCACTAAGGTATGGTACTGCATATCTAAAGATGTAATTTGACTATATTTCCCCTTTAAAGATGTTTTTTCATTAGATATTCAATATTTCATTCAAACAGCTTATAAATGCTAAATTAGAGACATACATGACTTCTACTTCTTTTGGCTTGTTTTCCCAAAGATACGGTCTATCAGCATCTTAAGACAGTTTTTTCATACTTTACATCAGTGGTGGCGAACTTTTTTGGCACGGAGTGCCAAAAATGTGACATCACTCACCAGTGCCATCTCCCGAAGTGCCTGCGCCGATGAGTGACGACATCGTGCCTGTGTCAGGGGAAAAGAGAGCCCCTGCGATGGAGTGCTTTTTCAGTGCAGGCCACAGATCTGGCCTGAAAACTGTTGGATCGGGTCCGCAGCCTGTACTGAAGGCAGCTTTGGCGATGGCTCGTGCCAACAGAGCGGGCTCTATGTGCCCTCTTTGACATGCGTGCCATAGTTTCGCCATCACTGCTTTATATATATGCAAGAAAAAATATCAGGTGGATTGCACCCATGGTTACAGCTCTCCTCTTTCCAATCCAATTCCAAAATTATCTGCCAAATCCATTCAAGTCACTGTACTTTCAGTGAAACCACAGGTGTACCCATTTGTCCAATAACATATGTTGAGACCCAGGTTGCCTTTTCTAGCTGAGTCTCCAGCATTCCAGTGTTCAATTAAAAATTCTCTTTGTTTGTTCAAATCACATAATGCAAAGAAGTATTCCCAGCATCAAATCAATCCTACACGTCTTGTGCTTTCCAGCGCTTAGTCATAGATGTTCACCAGATTAGCAAGGGGATTGTACTCTAACTATAATTTTAAGCAATTAACTATAGTTTTAAGCCTAATGCTGTAATTTTGGGCTTAGACTACAGCCTGTTTAACAATGACATTCTAATGACTGACTCTAACTTTAAAAACATTAAGATTTTTTTTTTTTAATTATTTCAGAATTTTTAGTATGCACCTAGTTATTAGAAGTGTATTGAACTCCTGTAGGCTACAAAGTGAACCTTTCTCAGCATCTACACTGAACAATAATAATATAATTATAAATAAAGAATATTTTGGATTCTTCTTTTTCAGTCAGATGTATATGGAATGGATCACAGGATCATAGGTCACTGCCTGATTATCAATAATGAAGTGTTCATGAGAAACACAAGTAGGAATGGAACGGAAAAAGATGCTGGTAAGTTCACCTTGGTCACTGTAGTGACTAGGCTACTTTTACTTCCTGGTAATATGTGCAGTCATCTGGCATTTGTGTAGTGACATATGTAAAAGCTCAATATAGTGTTTAGTCTACCGGCCCTCTGTGTCTATCTTTCTGTGATCTTGCTAAAGACTGAATGAGCTTGATCCAAACTTTATACAATTCATTTTTCACCATATTGGATCTCTTTGTCCAGTACTTTTCAGGAAGACTATAGTGCAATAAGTAGCTGTTTTAAATATCTTTAGACCGTTCTTTTGTGTCAGGTCAAGGGTTTTGTCTTTTTTGAGCAAAAAATAATCGCCTTTTGCTATATAAAGGGGATCTCTCATCAATAGAAAAAATGGATCTGTGCCTTCGAACGGTTTTAATTTTTAATAACAATATTGCTTGCAAAAAGAAATTTAGTTCAATTTCTGGAGAGTAAGTGATCTGTGAAAAAAAAAGTAAAATAGTTTTAAAGGCCACCAGGAGAAATTCAGTGTAGACTTTGGGTGATATAGTTAGAAATAGACCTTTTTGAGTTTTGTAAATTTTGCTCACTAGTGTGTGTTACCCTACATAACCTTATAACGTTCTTATCTAACAATACAATATATTGACCCAAAATGGCAAATCAGAAACCTGAGATAAGACATATTTCTTACTACAAAATATACTGTTGTGTGTGCAGTGATAGATAAAAAAAGAAACTGAGGCTTGAAATCACATTGTGGATTAAATGAAGTAAAGAGAACATTTCTCAGAAGGAATAGATGGAGGACATGGAGGAGATATGGATGGCAAGGTGGGAAGGGTGTAAGGGAATGGGAGAGTTTCATATGCAACACACAAAAGCAATGCATGTTATCATTAGATAATAGCAATGAGGTATTTACCTGCATGGTTAAATAGGGCATCACTATTTGTTTTCATATTCAATAAAACAAATGTTTTTATTAGTCCTCAAGCAGTTTTATGACCATATAAAACCATGGAGCCACTGGCCAAGTGCTTTTTACAAGGCATGAAAACTCCAAGGTGACTTTTAATATCCTCAAATATTACAGAAAGGGTTACATTATAATTTATAATGCACATGGCAATTCTGGAATCCAAAATAAAATATGCTTACACCTTGAACCCTATTTCTGCAATTAATAAACATTGTTGCTTAAACAAATTTTCCTATTTCTTTTCAAGTTTCCGCTACATTCTCCATGATGCTGTTAGGAAAAGTGTGCTTAAAAGATGGTCTTACCCACGTTCTCTCATTCTGGCTTGGCGTTGGCATCTGTCGCAGTCACCATCTTCCCTGGGGCCAGCTAGTCATGGGCATTACGTACATTTGGCGCCTAAATCCCTTTCAATACATGACGTCAACCATTGCGGTTGTGGCGTGACGTTGCGGACGCGCTCATGCACAGCATCCTATATAAATCAACCAAACACGAAGCCCTGGGCCAGTTATAGAGCTCTTTATGTTCTTTGATGTGTGTTTAATCTGTTCTGACCTCCTGTGTATGACCCTGGCCTGTATCTCATTTATGAAAGTATTCTGCCTGCCTAGACCTCTTGCTTTGTCCAGCGACTCAGACTCTTTGCTGCCAGCCCTGATCTTTGCTATTAGTCCAGACCAATCCTACTCATGTACACCTAGTGTTCCTGTGCAGAGTAATCCTAGGGGCCGTGACCTTGGCATAGCATCACAGCAAAGCCCTAACCTCCTTGCGGGGGCTCTAGGTGAAAACCGAGTCTTCCTTAGATTCCGCACCTTAGGTTCTACACAGTACTCGCACATTACTCAGTTAACAGCTGCTTTCTCCTACTTCCCACTCCAGTATTGGTGCCTGTCCTGATAGATGCAGTGTAAAGAATTTATTCATAATATAGAATTGGTTACAAACAGAAGACTTAATTTATTCCTTATTTTATCATTGTACTAAGACTATCAAAACTAAGAGAAAAAGCCTTGCTGTCATTTAATTTTTCAGAAAATGTTTGATTTTCTATTAGGTATTTACCCCCTGAAGAGGTACAGTGGCGGCTGTAGGGGAGGCAGTAAGGAGAAGTATCAGTATGTTTTAAAATGAAGGTTTTATTCTGATTTCAGAAGTACAGGAGTTATAATAAAGTATAGGAAGTTTCATAACATTTTAAATACATAATATATCATAAATTATATCATTTCATACATCCTTTTATTGTTTTACCCAACATAAAAAAACAAAGTAAAATTGCAAGATATTACATAATGATCTTACAATATATCTGTTTGTCTTACAGGTGACTTGAAGGATGTGTTTTCTTGGCTTGGGTTTCAGGTGACCGTTGTGGAAAACCAAAGTTCAGAAGACATTCGGAAATGCTTAAAGGATTTCCAGGCCAGGGACCACAGTGAAAGGGATTGCTTTGTTTGTTGTATCCTGACCCATGGTGAATCAGGAACAGTTTTGGGGACTGACAGTAAAGACATTTCTATACGGGAAATTATGTCCTATTTCAAAGCTACAAATTGCAGATCTCTAGCTTTCAAGCCTAAGCTTTTTTTTATACAAGCTTGCCAAGGAAAAAGTTCCCAGCCATCATATGGTATAGAAGCAGATGCAATTGGCGACACAGAGACCAAAAAGTACACTGAGAACATTCCACAAGATGCTGATTTCCTGTTAGGCATGTCAACAGTTGATGGGTATGTTGCATTTCGTCACAAAAGAGATGGATCCTGGTACATCCAGGCCCTTTGCAAGAACCTAAAAGAAATGGTTCCAAGGTTAGTAGGTTAACGCTATATATGATATAATATACAGTGTCACTAATACATATTCTTACTATATAATATACACTGTCACACATTATAGAGTCACTAGTACACATTCTTATTATATAATATACAGAGTGTCACTAGTACACATTATAGAGAGTGTCACTAGTATACATTCTTATAATATACAGAGTGTCACTAGTACACATTATAGAGAGTGTCACTAGTACACATTCTTA
>WMED01010325.1:0-15829 GCA_019650415.1 Pipa parva | reverse complement strand
CCCCTCTCCCACAATGTGCAGACCCCACATATGCCCTCTCTATTCCATTTCCTCTGAAGGGAGAGGGGAAGGAGGAAAATGAAAACCAGTGAACACTTTAACATGGGGAATTTAATAATAACATATGCTCTTCATGTATGTATTTGTATTCAGTAAGATAAGTAACATACATCTAAACCAATGAATAAATTAATAGCTTTATACTTATTTATACTTACTCCAACCTCCATCATCCTCATGATCAGTATTTGCCAATGTTTTTTTCTAAATCATTTGAGCCAAATGAGACCTGAAAAGTTTGTATTTAGAAATCAGCATTTCCAGAAGAAGAAACTACAAAAAAATACAAGATTGTCCAACAGAACAGATGCCTGTGAAAAGGAAATGAAGTTAAATACCCCACTATAAAATATATATTCATTATCTAAAATAACTAATTACTGGATTAAACCCATTATACAGGTATGGAGTCTATAATCTACAATTATTGGGACTACTGATTTTCCATAAACTAGTGCCCCAGTTCTGAATATAAACCAAGTTTACAGTAGTAAAATAAAGCTAGCTGTTACCTATCTGGTTATCACTTATTAGTCTAGTTACATCACTCAGGGAACAACAGATAATCAACTTCATTACAAATAGTTTTATATTTCAGATTGTTTCTGAAATGTCTGATAGCATAGCATGTACCTGTATATAAAACATCAAAAAGAGGTGGATGTTCCAAACATAACTGGTGAAAAAATTATTTACTGTGCCATATTCACATGAACAATGTTTCGGGGGGACTATGCCTCCCTTCATCAGGTGCAAAGGGAAGCAAATAGAGAGGGTTTTTATACCATGTAATTAGTTTTGTATTGTATTTATTTTTTAGCGCTACTATTGTTTGTTTAGTTCTAAATGATCTAAGTTTGCTAGAATGTATCTTAAGTGTGCAAAGTTACAGCTTAGATGGTGGCATTATACAAAAACTTTACCTTTTTTTGATTATTTTTGATTATCCCTTCAGTCGCAGCCGACTCTCTGTCACCATCTTGTTCTTTGGCGGCCTCTTCTCCTTTTTCCACTGACTTTTTGGAGCATCACTGATTTTTCCAAGGAATTGGCGCACATCACATTGCCAAAATTTGAGAGTTGTTGTTTGTTAATTTTGCCCTGTAATGATTTTTTTTGGTTTGATTTGGAACAAGACTGCCATGTTCGTCATCATGTCAGTCCAAGGTATTCTTAACATACTTCTCCAGCACCATAATCTACCTAGTGTACCTGTTCAATATGTTTTAAATATGCATAAAAAAATAGCAATCCCTATCCATTATCCTTTCTTAGATATAACTTCTGAATCCAAGGAGAATGTTATGTTATCAGCACAGCTTTTGCATTATATATTTTATTATGATATTGATGGCAAAGAAAAGTTGAGGTTACCAAAATTTCAGAAGGCAAAATTGATATTTTTCAGTTAATTCCTACTCAAAAACACTTAAAAACACTTTTAATGAGAATATTAATCATTGCCTGAAAATGATATATATTTTTTTCAGTAACATTTTTAAGTATTGTTTTATATTCCTCTAAATGCGTTCATCACTTTATTGTTAATCACTGTCCCATTAATTTCTGAAAAGTAATTTAGCAAAATACGCCCCAATGGGAAGTATAGCCTAGTCTGTCCACCATTATTATTATTATTATTATTTATTCATTCTTATATAGCGCTACTATTTTACGCAGCGCTTTACAGAGATTCATCATTCACTTCAGTCCCTGCCCCACGAAGCTTACAATCTAGTTTCCCTATTTTGCCACACACACAGAAGAGCAGCGGTATTTAAATATGGTGGGAGAAAGAAGTCATTTGTTTTGATTTTGGTTAGGGCCAAGATTTCTGTTGTTCTCCTATTTTCTGCATCTTCCAGTGGAAGTGCCTTACAGTGTCTTTGAGGAGAGGATCATTTCTGAATATTGCCCCATACTACAGTGCTGTTCTTCAACCTCATTTTGATAATGAAAATAGGAAGTGTCCACCATTGTCTAAATAAACTACTTTCATTTAACTGTGTGGAAATATATATCTGTTCTTTCCTTACTGTTTGCAAGAATTAAACAAAAATATTATTATAAGCATCATACTTTTTATTTACTGGCTCTAAGATAAAACTATCATTTGCACACCTGTTAGTCAGAATCCCTGTTCTCACTTAAAAAAAGTTTAAGGCAAAAGTTTTTCCGGTTTTGTTTTGTTTTATTTTTCCATTTAAAGAGAAGATCGGTGCTTGCTTTTCCCATGGGTTGCAGTCTGGATTACCAGTGAGGTAATGGTAGCGTGTCTATAAAGTCTCTTATGAAAGGTCAGTTTAGTTATCTAATTTTACCAGTTAAAGGGCACAGTTACATGCCAAGTTACATATCAGCCATGAACCCAATGAGGAGTGATATAGTGGTACTCCATATTGAAAGAGACCATAAATCTTGTACACAGTAAGGGTGTTCAAAAAAGAACCTGTTAATAAAGTTGCACCCACACCTGCAATATAAATTGAGTGTGTTTGAGAAATGCTAATCTTGCAGAGGATTATGTGAATTATAATTTGTGTTCATAATACTTGGCTCACATTTTAAATGTGATGTCCAGTTATTTTATACCCATCTATTTGGCACATAAATTTTGATGTGAATTCACATTTGTTCGCCACTTCCCCATAGTTTGATATTCAGCAAACTCTGTGATGTGGGGAATTCATCAGCAAACAACAGTTGCACACTACACAAGAGGTGACTACTGTCATGGTTGCGGATTCGCTATGAGAATTCTGTTTAGTCAATAAGGAGTAGAGAATCAGACTGTAAGCAACTCGAAGTGATGACAATTCAGTCAAAATCTCACTTTGATAAATAATAAGCCCCACTAGTCTATCTTTGTTGGTTTACTTTCTCTACTTTATTTCTCATGTAAGATTGTACTTATCTCAGATATCTTTGGGAGTGGGAGTGGATGATGATCCACGGGAAATTTGCCACAGAGCTCCTTGGGAATGATTTCCTTTGAGTCCTATAGAGGAAATAAGATTTAAACATGAAATCACCTTGAATGTCAAGCAACTTGAAAATAACACAAAAAAGCATTGATTCACAGCAAAACAAATGAAAAATTATAGCATAGCTAGTACATATAGCAAAGGTTTTGTGTAGAAGATAAATAGGCTTATGGGAAGAGAAAATAAAAGAGGTACATAGCAAATATAATGTTTTTTCTCTCACAAGGGGGCAGCATTAACACTACAAAGACAACAAAACCTAGGAAAATATCAACAGCAGGAATGCCATTATAAGTGTACCTCTTAATGATTCCAATATAATAGAGTAATAGGAAGTGAGTGTATATCAAATAGTTGCATTGAATAGATAAAGAATTAGTTGCCCTAACCTCTGGGCTGCATCTGCATCCAAAGCAACAAAGCCCATTGTGAAAAAATCCTGTTGAATAAAATATAAATTGTTAATTTCATAATTTACATAACTCAGGTCATTCATGTCCTGTAGATGGTAACTCAAGGGAACTCTCGGTTTGGTATATTTTCTTGTCCCAAGTGATTACCCATTTTTAGAATTCTTGTTTTTAACATAAGAAAGAGAACAATTCTAACAAAGGAATAATCTTATAGTTCCCATAAAAAGAACAGTTTCTCATTAACCCATTACTAAGCAACTTCATAATTAGATACTGTTGGATGATAAATGGGCCTTACAGAAGTCTATAATTAGACATAAACAGGGCAATAACTGAGTGCTTATAAAATCCAATGCTGTAAAGGAAAATGCAAGGACTTGATTCTGGGGAAAGAAACACCCAGAAGAGAAGAATCATTTGTAGATAAACTACTGGGTCCTGTTTACTCAATCATCTTTGAAGTGCAAGTTAGGTAGGAAAACAATGCATTGTGCATGGATTTCTATTGTTAAATATTTAGACAATATTTACTAATGTCAAAAGTTATATTTTTTTATATTTTCCCCTGTTTTTCACCTGAAAATCTAGCAAAAATGCTAATATTTAATTTTTAAAGAAAAAAAGAAAAAAATATATAATTATTTATATAGTTTTATAGTTCTATTAATACATGTTCTTGTTAATATTAATTAATACATTAATATATTATTTTTTTAATGGGTACTGTTATAGGGGCCCAGTCAGCTTAGCAAACCTGAGGGGCCCAGTCAAGTAGCCATATATAGGCGTCTGAGTACTTACAGTACTAATGAAACTAATGGCTCACTGGTTATTGAGAAATCTTACTGGACAATTTATAGTGTAAATAGGGTGTGTAAGAAACTTGTAGGGGGACTCCATTTGCAAGGGCCCTGTGATTTTTAATGGCAGCCCTGTATAATATATATACAGTATATGTGTGTATTGTGTAAAGATAACGAGAAGAAAGTTAATAAATAACATAAGACTACTAGGGGTTATTTACTAAAGTGAGAATTTGACTGAAGTGAATTCTCATCACTATGGATTGCTACACTCTGATTCTCCACTCCTTATTCACTAAATAGAGAATTCCCATAGCAAATTTGCAATAGCAGAAAAATCCAATCCTCCGGCACTCCTTGTATGCAGTCAAAGCTTCTTTTATTGTAACCTCATTAAAAACATTGTATCAATGTATAATAAAAACAACAATAACGGTTACAATAAAAGAAGCTTTGACTGCATACAAGGAGTGCCGGAGGATTGGATTTTTCTGTCTACTGACTACTAAGTCGTCTGCATTTCCTCCTGAGCACCCGTGCTACCTTACTTCACTACAAGGGATTGGAAGCGGTCAGTCTATTTTTTCTATAAATTTGCAATGGCAACAGAATTCCCATAGTAAAGTCATGATAGCATCAGTATCTGTCTACTGTGTAGTGTGCGACCATCATTAGCTGGTGAATTTGCCACATCGCAGATTTTGCTGAATAGCCAAATATGGAGAAGTGACAAATTCAAACCTTTACACAAGAATTCAGACTCTGATAAATAACACCCTAAATACTTAGGTTATTCATTAAAGTGTGAAAGTGTAAAGCTGTGTAATTGCATGAATTTGCATCCTTTTGTGACTTCTATCACCCCGCTTGTGAAAAAACTCTGTGCTGTGATGAGTTCGCGACCAATTCTGACACTTATGACAGTCGTGGACTTACTGAGCTCTTTACATTATTGCGCCCATGCACAGGTAATTCACCTATTCAGCATGTGATGGAGTCTGTCGAAGACACGAATTAGCTAAAGCAGCGTTTCCCAAACTTATTTTTCCGTGGCCCGGTTATTTTTGTGCTTATCCTTCGTGACCCACTTAGTAATGGACTTCGCGCATGGCACCGCTCATGAATATTCATGAGCCGGCTACTTCATGACGCAACACACATTGTACACCTTAAAACTAGTAAGGCTTACTAGTTTTAAGGAGTACAATGTGTGTTGCGTCATGAAGTAGCCGCCTCGTGAATATTCATGAGCGGTGCTGTGCGCGAAGTCCATTACTAGTTTTCAGTCATGAAAACCCAAATGCGCTCTCCTGACCCGGCATTTTGCTTTCGTGGCCCGGTACCGGGTCGTGACCCACCATTTGGGAAACGCTGAGCTAAAGCGTAATACTCCGAAATCACAAATAGTCTACTCCACATTAGATTGGTGAATTAAGGGGCTGATGACAGGGCTCATGATGCAATACAGAAGGCCTTATAGCAGCAGTTCTCAACCTGGGGGTCGCAACCTCTTTTGAGGTTGAATGATGATTTGCCAGGGGTTGCCAAACATCCCTCAATCATGCCATGGCTTTCCCATACCCTTTATCTGCAACAATTTTTAATTCATGACTGCAACAATATTTCCATAGTAAAAGGGGCATAGGAGGGGTGGCGTGGGGCAGGAGAGGGCAGAGCGGGGCAGGAGGGGGGCGCGGGGGGGAGGCCCAGGGCGCTAATTGGGCCAGGACCGCCCCTGACCATATCCCTTGTATGTGGATTTAACAACCATCATTAAGATTATTTAGATGTCTTAATCTACATTATTGAAACCACTTGTAATAATCCTAATGTATTTTGCATTTTGGTTTAAACTCTTTATTTTCCTTTATTTGTTAATGTTCCCCATTTTTTGTTTTCTTTTTATGTGTCTAAAGTTTTTAAACAGATAGCTAAGGATAGTAGCAATATTGTGGCAATGGTCACAGATAGAGGAAGATGCGTCAATTGTGTGTTCTGTAATGATCAACTGTCGCAAACATATTTTCCCGAAGGAGTGGAAAACCAGCCAGCCCACTCAATTCTATTAATTAATCAAGTATTGAATATGTTAATACTGTGATAATTTTTGAAGAAAAAATCTGTCATTTATTACCATATTCATTGTGTAATCATGAAAATGATTTGTAAGTGATTGTCACTTTACCTACTGTATAAAGTGACAGTGTTTTATATGGATATATAGTTGTATGGATATATAGTTGCAGCAGTCTGAATCGGGTAAATGAGTAAGAACTTGAATATTTTTTTAGCCATACTTTGATGATGTTTTATAGGAATAAGTATAGAGAAAGCTTTATGTTTTGTCTGCCAAATACAAGCAGTAATAATAGCAAGAAAGTGAATCTATCAGTAAACTGCTTGCAGTTCCCCTACACTCATGTGGTTTGTTATAGAAGGGAAAGTTACTTTATACATGTATAAGTTAAATAAAAGAGTGGATAGAAACACAATACCCATGTCATTGTAGTTAGTGGCCACTGCTTCAAACTGCTTTGTGCATTGTTGCAAGTGGTACACATATCCTTAGTTGTAGTTTACCGCTCACAATAATGCACGCATTGCTCTATCAATCAATCTATGGCTGATTCACCACAATACAATGTAGTTTTCCATCTTTTATTATGGTTAAAGCCTTGGCCTAATACTAATGGAAACTGAACATGTCAGGAAAAAATAAAACCCAGTGACATCTTGGGAAATACCCCCACATACCTCAAATACACTGTAAATGATTGTAGAGCAAGTTGTAATTGCTAGCCAATGAGTTCTGCTTTCAGAAGTGTTAACATTCCTCTGTCATATGCTTGAATGTAACCTGCCTTTGGGTCCAAAGAATACTTTATGTTATGATCCCACCTCTTTTGTTAAGCTGTTATTGTCCATGGGATGGACAGTCATTGGATTATTTTGATGCTGCTACAATTCTTTTGTAACAGTTTTGAATAGCTGGATCCAGGGAGTTTAGCATTGATGATAATGCCACATTGACAATAACTCAGATTGCTTATTTGGCAAATACTAATGTGGAATCACACATTAACTGACCCTAAGAAGAGTAATTCACTTCATTTTAAAGTGGCCATTCAGTATATTATATAAGAAATAGTCTAGTAACCAAGTTGATCTGTAATAATAAAGGAAGAAACATCATATTAATGTATTTAGATAAAAATCACTATGAACTTTTAGCAAAAAAAATGAATTGAAAATCTGGCATAGATTAAAGTTGCAGCAGCTGAAGACAATATAAGTGTAACTAGATTAAAAGAGGGCAGTTTTAATGGGAAGTAAGGCTTAAACCTTTACATACTGGGCTGGGGAGGGTAGTTCTTATGCCAACACAGTGTTCGGCCTGAGATGCAGACTGAGAGTTGGCAGACACAGGGGTAGATTGGCTGCACTCCAAATTGGATTATTTTAGGAACCATTTTTCTATCATTATATCTGAAATTACTACTCTGGTTGTAAATATGTAGTGAAAATTGACTGAGACTTTAGATGATGCTATAACAATGTATTTTTGTAGAAGACCAATTATCTCTTATACTCACAGATGTTCCTAAAATTATGATTCAAATAAAATAATATTTATGTATCTCAGAGACAGGCAGTTGGACAGATAAATCTCTTAGAAAGGTTCCAGTAAAGTATCTCCTGTGTCTCAGTTCTGGGAGAAGGATATTCTGTAACAATGCTATATCACATCTCACTCTACCACAGGACCAAAAAGTAGCATAAACCAGTATGAAATGCACATTGGCCACAGTTTGGAGTAGTCATTATTAGGAGTGATATTCATCTGTGTTCCATGCAATAGTAACAAACCTCCGGCACTCCAAGTAAAGTAAAAAATCGTTTCCTTTATTGAGCCAACATTAAAAGCAGATTCTTTAAAAGCAGAGACAGCACTCATATGTGTTCCGTCTCTATGGTTCAGTGTCAGTGTCTGTGGCGGTTGCTATCTTCCCTTAGGCAAAGTGGTCGCAGGCAGCATAGTCTTTTGGCATGTAAATCTCCATGAATGTCTACTCAAAGTGGCAATGTATGCAGATGCAGTCGCGGCTTTGCATTGTGGACACGTTCCCACCTAAGCACCTATTTAAGACAACCTAATGCTGGCGCCCAATTACAGGACTCCTTTCATGATCCAGGGTGTGTTTCTCTTTGTTCCTGTTTACGCATTCATGATCTTGGCCTGTTTACCATTTACAACTAAACCCTCTGCTTCGTTTTTAGACCTTGCCTTCTTGCCACCATCCTTGACCCTCTGCTTGTAATTTGGCCATTCTTCTCATCTTTAGTGATTTACCTGATCACTTGTGGACAGCAGTCCTAGGGGCCACAACCTGGGTATAGCACCACAGCCAAATTCTAACCTCCTTGCGGAGGCTCTGGATGAAGATCGGGTTTACCTTAGACTCCACGCCTTAGGGTCTGTTAAGCACCAATTCCACCATGATTACACTTACCTGGCTGATTCATCCTTCCCCTCTCTCTAAGCCCCGGTCCAATCCTGATGTGATAATATCTCCACACCAGTGGCATGTGCAGCGGGGAATGCAAAAAAAAAAATTGAAGAATCTTTAGTAAATGATGGATTTGCTATTCTATGATGATATATGTTGAATCTGATATTCAGCAGCCTCTTTTGTTAGAATGAGCTGGCAGAGAGGATGCCATCAAGAGTTTCTCTGGTTTTATTTAATATTTCTATTTTTTTAATTCTACATTTGTATTTTTCATATGTTGGATTAATTAGGGGTTGCCTCATCTCTCCTGGTAAACCTACAGCCAACTTTTGTCATTACTAATATTCAGATCTTATTATTCCTTGTTTGTTTTATGAGATTTTCTGTTTTTTTTCCATTTTTTTTCTTGGTCTTTTAGTTATTCCCCTAATAGATGGCCCAGTGCCCAAGGGAAAAAAATTGACTATGATTAAAAATGAATTGTACCTAATGCTGTACAATGTTACTTGTCTAAAACTGTGAATAAATGTCCAACCAAGGAAACAAAAATTCAGCATATTGGAACTAGCTATCATCTGGCCATGACATGCCAATCTGCTGTAAAAATAACAGTAATAAACCTTTACAGTTAAATAAACTACAAAGGAATAACCTTTCCATAACAATTCCTCATCCAAGTGCCTTTTAACAATTACTATTACATCATCCATGCCTACTGTTAAATTTGGTTTGCTTTTATTTTACTAAGCTTTCAACATTTTTAATGAGCTACTAACAAGCACTTAATTATAGATGCAAATGAGTTGTTGGAGGTTTGATGTATTTTAACATACAAGAGCTACCGTGTGCTTGTAATTAACAATCATAATGTTCCACTGCATTTTACCAGCTTCTGTTAATCAGCTCAAATGAGTTTGTGTCATTCAAGCGAAAGTCACTGTTCTACACTACAAATAATAGAGACCACCATGTTTGATTCTAAATAAAATGAGTAATCCAGCAACCAGTTAATGTAGATTTGTTTTCTGCATGAGAATTGTCAACTATAAGTATTTTTTGCATCCATGTTAGTACTATTCTATGATCATTTTGTTAATACCTTAGAAAATGCTCTGATTCCCCATTTATGTTCATATATACTCTCATTAATCTGATTTTGCTCTATCGCAGCCAAATATGATGCTCTGTAATTCTGAAAATTAATAAAAACACAGCTAGACATTGTTCTGTTGCTGTTCTCTTCTTCTATAACTCTCCAGATATTTGTATGGATTGTGCCCACATTGGGGCAAGTAGCTAGATGAATCACCCATCAGGTACATGCAACTGTTGCCAAGTCACACAGAATAAGTGAGTTCATACACGTCAAGAATTAAAGGATCAGCTTAATTAAAAAATTTCCAGGTAAAGAAGTACCCTTCCTCTAAGTTCCAAGCACTATTAAGGTAAGATATAAGTGCCCATATGTTATTATAAACCAATATGAATTCCCACAGCCAATATCATTGGATCCCAAGGTCTCCTGGAAAGATACTGTCTGAGCCTTCATTGTAGAATCTAAAAATACAGTCTAGGTGCCATTTATCAAACCTAATTAATAAAGGGTAGTTAATACTACTCTATTTGGTACGAGAGTGCTCACCAAATCTTCAACTGACCTGGCCTGGCTAGAAGTATTTACAGTATAATCCACTAAACTCCTGACCACTAAGGCTCTAAAAACTGATATATTCTAATACCATACTGTTGTTGTAGCCTTGTTGTAGCTTCTACATTAGAAACTGCACAAAACTGGTTGCACTCTTATACTTGCTGACACCTTCTGGCAGTTGTTCATATAGTAGGATGAGGTGTTTTTGTTAGAACATAGTTTTAAAAAAAAACCAAAAGATGCATTTTGTAAGAGTACAAGCGCAAGACCCCACTTGAATATCATTTTCTGTAGCCTGAATCCAAATCTAATTACAAAAAGGAATGGTCCTGAAGTTACAAGATCTACATTTTCTCTGTAAAAGTAAAAATAACGTATCTATCCAAATGTCAGTGATGCAATAGAGAAAAGTAACAAGTTTACATTTGTTCTGGGGCATATTCTGTTTCAAACACCTTTTCCCACTATAGGCAAGCCACAACATCTTCAGTTTAATTATTTTCATGAGCTGGAAGTACGAGTTTTAAAACACAACATCAAAACCACTGTAGTAAAAATAATTATTTGTTCCTTTCTGTATAAACTCGCATTGTACAAAAAGAAGAATATTAACATCTCAGCAGTATATATGCAACATGTCACTATTCTAAAGGCATTCCTGTCATGTTCAAATCCTATCTGCAAAAAGTGCCACAGGAATAAATCATTCTATGCATATTTTTACCTCTGCTCTATTAAATTATTTCAAAAATTTGAATATTGGTTCATCTGGGTCACAAGCATTTTGAATTGATATCCACATTCATATTCTAACAGTAGTCTTACACAAAAGACAAATCATCATTTTAAAAGCAAATACATTACTAGATATATTTCTGTATATACTTTTTAATTTTAAATGCATTTGAAGAGTTGTTTTAAAAAAAAAAAAAAAAAAAACAAGGTTTTTGATTGTGAGACTAGAGTTCTAGAGTTTAGTGCACAATTTTTCAGGGAACAATAGCACTCTTCCTCAGGTACCTATTAATAAACAGTCCTTTCCTTTATATACAGCAAGGGTCAGCAATCTATGGCTCTCAATGTTTTGATGGCCGCATCTGGCTATTTGACTGTAACGAGTCATGCAAGTACCGCTCGTTACACTCTGCCTGCTAATCACCAGCAAGCACTGTAGAGACAAAGCTCTCTCAGCACTTCAAGGTTGCTGGCCAATCCATAGCAGCTGTTATCAAGGGCTTCCGGGTTGCCAGCCAATCCAGAGCCGCTGACGTTACCTTTGTGACATCACATATGACGCCAGCGACTCTGGATTCAAAAGGGCTGAGCAGAGCCACAATATATGGCTCTCTCAGTCCAAAAGGTTGCCGACCCCTGATATACAGTGTTTCAGTACAAGCACAACTCAGACATAGTAATGTGAACTCAGACTTAGTAATGTGATATAATACAGGCTTTGTGATAGATTCCCATGCATAAATATATTGGAGTCTATTCGCAAACATAGGTACAAGCTCTCACCGGTGGTGTAACTTGTAGCAACCCACTAGTGATCATCTTTGATCAGTCTGCTGAATTTTCATACTTTCTTCTGCTAATCCTCCAGCACATCATCACACCTAATGATATCAGTGGCCTCAATTAGGTATTCAAAAATAGCAGACCCATTAGGATCCAACTTCTGGGCTTCAGTACTCAAGTCAGGGGGTGATTCTGGAAGTCTAGTGCTAGCAGTTAAGGAGGCATGTGTGATGGCTTTGTAGCCATTTAACTTTAAATGCATAATGGGTGAAATTTATTGAAACTGGAAAGACCGTTCTCAGTCTTTTCAAAGTTATTGCGCAAGATCTTGCGTTGTTCCTGTTAAATTACTGCGCAAGTTTTTCAATCAAGTTTTTTATCTTGATTTTTTGATAAAAAGGTAGCCATACTACTAATGTAAAGTGTGGCACATTTCCATCAGAAAATTTGAAAAATCCAGAACAAAAAACTCAAATAGAAAAACTCGTGCAGTAATCTCGCGGGAACAATGCAAAATCTCACGCGATAAACTTTGGAAAGACCAATAGCAGCCTTTCCAACTTTAATAAATTTTGCTAAATTTTTTTCATGTCAGTTTTCTTTAAATAAACCAATAATTTGCAAATCATCACATAGCATTAGTTTACGATAAGTGAAAAATCACATAATATATCAGTGATTATATAGCTATGAATAAAATAAATAGTATTGTAAATTGATTCCTGTGTGTGGTGAAAAGATTTTGTTGGTTTCTTCTTTCATCTCAAAATGCAATCATCATGTCGATAAAAACAAAAGATAAATACGATATAACTCAAAATGGGGGGCTGGTAGCTTTTAACATCATTATTTACAGTACATGTCAGCAGTAGCATATAACAATATTGAAATACACATTGGAGAATGATGGATTACATACTGGAGTAAAATGAATCATCTTACGTTACCAAAATACACTGTGTCCACCACAACCCCTACTGTTAGACAACACCCTCAGCTCTTGCTCGTGATATGGTATTGGTCTCTTTATACATGGTTTGCTTCAGCTTTAAATAAAATACAATTTTACATTTTAAAAATCAATTATATCAGTAGGCAAATGGTGACTCTGGTGGAGTTGGACCAGGTCGGACCAACTTAAATTATTGATGATTATTACCTGATCAACTTGTTTTCTTTTGACATTATCACTGTACATTTTGTTGGACTTTGCTCTGTTTTCAGTTAGGAAAACACTACATGATATAATATATAAGAATGAGTTTGTTTCAGTGGGTTGTATTATTCACTAATTAGGTAAAATATCACTGCACAATGAATAAATAAGCCAATTAATGTTCTGAATACTCATATTAATTTGGTAGAAGCATGTCAACAGTATGAGGCAAGGGCAATAGGACTAAATATATGTATAAGTATGAGTAAGGTTTGTGCCCCTGAAAACCAGGAAATTGCATTTTCCATTTATTTTTTGTATAATGCAGTTCTCTTTTCATTTGTAATTCTGTAGCTGTGGTTTGACCTATAGGTTAATGATACAAATCTGTGTGTTTTTTTCAGACTGATGTGGGCAGTGCGGAAACAGCTAAATTTGCTGGAGACATGTATGTCTGCATAAATAGTGCAAAAATTAGAAGCAATACTATAGTTCGTATTTATTTGGCTCTAACAGTAGTATTAATTTTATGTAAGAGTGCTGGATAAAAAATTACTTTGGGAATCTTGTGACAAAATTCCTTAGCATTACCCCACATTAATAATTTGGAGCCCTTTAAAATTAGTTAATTATAAAGATGGACAGTTAATTATAGTTTACAGTTAACCCTAAAAGAGGTGGTTGGTAATGAATGAATATACTACCATTGTAAGGTGTCCTGGGTTTTATCCCTGCCTAAACTAGTCATATCTCTTTATTGGTATCACTTAGATCAGCAATGGCAAACCTATGACACGTGTGCCAGAGAGGGCACACAGAGCCTTCTCTGTGGGCATGCACACCGTTGCCACCACTGCCTTCAGTGCAGGCCACGGACCTGAACTGACAGTTTTCAGGTCAGACCCGTGGTCTACACTGAAGGACCATTCGCTTGCTGAGGAGCACTCCTTCCCTGACGCAGGCATGCGCCTCACCCGATGCAGGCATGATGATGTTACTCATCAGCACCAGCACTTTGGGGGACTTCACTGAGGAGTTATGTCACCTTTTTGGCACTTGATGCCAAAAAGGTTTGCCATCACTGCCTTAGATAGTAACGTTTAGTAGATGTGGGCTTGGAATACTCAATGCCATATGGACCAAATGAAATAAATGATAAATGACCTTGTACAGTTTGTGGGAGGATTTAATCATTTAAAAAAGACATTTTTTATTCAGAAAAATGGGAGCAGACCATGGCAAATTAATTCACTGCCAAGCTTTCTGAGATTGAGACAGCACACCTCCTGTGGCCTGGATAAACACTTGAGCCCTTTCATTTCCAGGGATTGGTGCCCCTTCCTGGACCAGACACAGGCACTGGGAGCTGTAGGGGGGTTGCAGTGGTCCTGTCAAAGAGGCTGGGACTCTAGGAGTTCAGTGAGGGGGTTGCTTCTATTGTCTTCTCAGTGACAGTACAGTTTTATGTACTGCAGAAATATCCAGTCAAATATATAGCTTGCCCTGTCCATTTTTTTCCTTAATGAAGCTTTGAAACAATGTTGAAAGTGTCCATTCCGGCTTCCATATCAGTGGTGTCACTTTCATTGACATACAACATATTTCCATTTAGTTCATCTAAAATTATTTTTCATTTTGCAATCACATACCTCATTAGTATTGATTGTTTATATCTTGCTAAATTTATCTGATCTGGGTTTCATTTATATGCATGGCTTGAATCAGTCATCCCTATAATATACATTTTGAATTGAAATCCTTAGTGTCCACTTTCCAGAAAGTGGCATATTTCTCAACTACCAATAACACTAATGTACCATTATCACCATTGCACAGAGTACTTTTTCCTTACTGCTATTTCTTCCAGTAAAGATTAGCTAGACTGGTACAATGAAAACAGTAACTATCACAACAAAAAGTCAGTAATGCACTGTGGAAATGAACATTAATTTCCCATTATGACCATTTAAAATATGTGCTGTGCATTATCATTAGTATATGTAAGGTGTGATTGGTTTTTGAAGTTACTGTCTGTTTAAGGGACTTTGGTCCAGTGAACTATAACAACATAGGTTTACTTGATCCTTACCAATATAAGTCATTGGAGATAAGACTAGAGAAGCTTACATTATCATTCATAAATTTACAGAAGCATAAGATTAACTCTTTTGCCTTTTATCTTGATAATAATGAATAATAAAGCATAAACAAATGCTGTTAATTTAGAAAATCTTGCCTCTCAGTTCAGTTAGTTGTTTTTTTTCTTTCCAGCGTATTTTATTTAATGAGTTAATTTTGTAGAAAAAGCACATTTCAAGAAGTTTGATGTTTAATTGCAGGCATTCGTATTTTTCCCACTTTGATTTTGTCATCTTACCCCACTGGTAATAATTAGCTCCATTTAATGAGGTTATTCAGCTGAAAACGAAAGGGTTTTGTTCCTGTTAATTAATGTGAAAAGAAGATCCTTTTCACATATATTAGCTCAATGAGCCAACACACCATGTTAAAATTTCACTAAGTTATTCAGAACTTTATTACCTTTCGGCTTAATAGAAACATGTGGTGATTCTGTAATTTTACATGCAACTAAACATTTAATAAACCTATATAACATGTCTTTTAGGACCTTAATTAGCAACTTACATTAACATACATTAACAGTTCCAATGTAGCAGAAATAGTTTTTAAAATTATTATGCACATGATTTATCACGATTGTAAGATTTAGAT
>WMED01010324.1:0-15829 GCA_019650415.1 Pipa parva | reverse complement strand
TCCTGTTAAATTCGTTGCCGGTCCCTCGAACCAAAAGTTTGAGAAGCACTGATCTAAAACATTAAGGGATGCTCGAGAAACAGTGATAATTGTAATATAACATGAGTGATATGTGAATTTTGTTGCTTCTTAATAAATATATTCAAGCTTAATGTCATAATTAAAGCTATATAAATTTAGTCTATAAATACAGATAAATCTTTCTTATAGAATGTCATTAAACAAGCCAGGAGTCAGCTAATTGTTACACCAAGATATTTGGTTACTGATTTTCCCTTAGAGAGAACGAGCAGACAGAATGCTGAGTGCCTCCCCAATAATTTCAGTATGCTGGGTATGATACACAGCTAAATACATGTTTATGTAGCATTTTAAAGTGCCAGCCAAAAGCACGTGTTATGCAAGGCACCAACATTGTAAAAGGAAGGCCCTGAAATATCTCATGCAGAGCCAAGCCATAAGATAGGCAGGGTAGGCAGCCACCTAGGGCACTGCAGGAGAGGGGCGCTATCTTGATGCTCATTATCCTCCTTTTCCCTGTTCCTACCTACCTCCTCTGTGGCCAGAGATAATCGTTACAGTATTCCTTCCCCCAGCAATGTTGTAACTTGGTGTGATTGGCAGGAAGTTGAATCATTGCTGGGGAGAGGAACGCTGTAGCGATTAGCTCTACAGCAGACATAGCTGGACCATGGAGGAGGCAGGTAGGGACAGGAAAGATGAGGGGGGCGAGCACTAAGATAGAGCCTCCCTCCTTCAGAGAGTAGGGAGTAGGAAAGAGAGGGAAGCACAGTGAGGGGAATAGGGGGGTTGTGGAGCAGCACAGTGTGGGGAATGGTGGGCATATATATTTACAAAAACATTTATTTCATTAGTAGAACCTAAATTAGTATTAGTTTTCAGGTGACAGGGACACTTTAAATGAGAGCTGAAAAGAATGTCTTGTTCTTTTCAGAAAAAAGTCAAGAAAATACAGCGAGGACACAAAATCTTTCCTTGTTCATTTAATTGAAAGAAATAACAAAATGTATTTATCCTTAAAACATATTAGTAATGCATAGTATGCTAGTTCAATATATAAAGAATAATTGTAAACATAACCAGGAAAGAAGTTTCTTTTATCCCAGGCATCAGGGGGATCGGTCATGGGCTGCCATTGTTTATACTTGATTTGAATAGCTTATACTGTTTCCATTTGTTCTACCTCTTTTGTGTTTATGTTCTTTACACAGAAAAACTTCTAGCAACTGCGCGTGCACTTGCTTCTGTGTGCTTCTCCAACAGCAACACAAAAATAGCAAGCCACGCTAACATGGAAAAGTTAATTACAAGTGCAGACCTAGTAAATAAATAATAAGGCAGGCAATAAAATGGAAATGGATTACAGTGTGCTCTAAACTAGATAGCCAGATGGGCATTTAAACATTTAAAGGTATGGCTGACACAGCTACACTACAAACGGATTGAGGGGGTTATTCACTAAAGTCCAAATTGTTGCTTATAGGTGCGAATTCGCCAGATAAAGACAGTCGCAGTAGGCTGCTACTGTCACAGTTGCGTCTTTATAATGAGAATATTGTTGTTGTTGCAGTCACAACTTTATTATGGAAAAATTGTCGCAATTTTAACTTTAAATAATTGTCGCCACTCTATAATGGGGAAATTGTAGCGGACTTACTTTGGGAGTCCGCTGTTTGAGAATTTGACAGTTGAATTCGCACCTTAGTGAATAACCCACCCAAGTGAGATCTTGTGTGTACGTTTTTATGTTACTTGTATTTTCCTTTAACAATTAAGCGGCAGGTTTTAGCTGCAGCCAACAGACACACAAAAGCTTTGCTTCTGTTTGGAGACTAAACAGAACTGGTACTTGTAAGAGGGAGATAGGAACATTTTCCCCTGAATCCCTCTCCCTAAGCTGGTCTGTTACTAATCAAAACATTGCTGCAAATCTTGCATGATTGCTTCCAGCTTCCTAAGCTTTACGCATCAAATTCTGGGACAATTTAAAATTTCCATGAAATCGGATGCTGATTAGACTAGGTTTTATCTGACGCCATTGTGTACATTATCATTAAATAGCAGCTCTTGTAGGTTTCTACAGGTAATCACTTTTAAAAGCGTTTTACTCAAATATGCACCCAAACGATCCCCTACGTCCCGCTAGGATCAGACTTTAGGGAACACTAACTAATAGGCATTCAGGCAGGGGAAATATGAAAAGGACTTAAAAGAGGTCATGCTGAAAAATTCATTATATTTAAAGTTCTAGAAACTGTGCTTGGTAAATTTTGTTCAAGCTTATTGTGTATTAGACAAAACCAGTAAATCGATTATTATTATATGCATTTTGTCAACTGGGGGCTCCATTTAATAGATGATGTTATTTGGAATGTTCGTGTTTAATAAACTATACTTTTTACTAAACTATTACTCAAGACTGAAGAATGAGGGGGTAATTCACTATAGTCCAAAGTGAGGTGCGGAGTGTTCGCCTCACTTCGGACTGACTGATATGCGCTCGCTGATGTCCTGCACGCGGGTATCAGCAAGCGCATTAAAGATATTCCAGTCTCGGCGAGAGCAAAAGAGTTACCTCGCCGAGACTGGAATCTCTTTAATGCGCTCGCTGATGTCCGCGTGCAGGACATCAGCGAGCGCATATCAGTCAGTGCGAAGTGAGGCAAACACTCTGCACCTCACTTTGGACTATCCTTAATTCCCCCCTTGAAAGAATCTTTATAAATGAAACTTATTTCCCCTTAATCATTACCTAGCAACTAGAAATTCTGACTGAGAAAATACATAAAGTCAACCTAAAAATCAAAATACATAAAATCAATCATATTTTTATTTTTTTTTTGTTGCATTTGGCAAAGAATTACATTTTCATTTACAGGCTCCATAAAAGACAGTGGCAATGGGATACTGAAGTCTGCTAACTCTCCCTGTAAACCTCTGTTATGTAGGTGATCCGTGTGTAAGGCCTGTGTTCCTGCTTTCTGCTGCTTTAAACGAGATTATACTGCAGACTGCATACTCTGGGGAAAGCATTCGTCTCTTATAATCCACGGTGATGTTGACAAACCCACAATAACAGAAGGGAATACAATATCACAAGGGATGGCTGTGTTGTGAGCAGTGTAAGCAATGCACTAATTATGATGCAGATAATTAGAAATCTTGTCATATTGTTTCACATAATAAAGGTTAAAGCACCTGTAGTGTCCTGTAATGCACTAATGCTAACCCTTCCTGTGCTGTTTGCTATGATGATAGTCACACATTGCACAGCACTTGGAAACCCAAACCACCAGATTTTCCTGTCACAATCCATTCAGGAGGATAGATCAGGTTAAGAAACCGGATCTTATTGTGTGAAGCCGGCTTTAGGTACAGTAAGCAGCAGGTTGCTGAGTTATCCGGAATCATCTCTCCTTATCTTCAAAGTAGTGGCTGAAGGTCACTGGGAAGCTCTAGGTGGCAAGACTATTAGAGGGAAATTCCCCATTGTGCGAAGTGAGCTCCGAGTCCTTCGGCTGACTTGGCACAGACTGTTATGCGCTCGCTGATGTCCTGCATGAGGAAATCAGCGAGCTCTTTAAAGGGATTCCAGTCTCGGCGAAGCGACTCGAGTGGTCTCGCTGAGACTGGAATTCCTTTAAAGCGCTTGCTGATGTCCGCATGCAGGACATCAGCGAGCGCATATCAATCAGTGCGAAGTGAGGCGAACACTCCGCACCTCACTATCGTGAATTCCCCTCCCCCCAGGATTCGGAGTTCACTTCACACAATGGTGAATTCCCAAGAGTCTCAGTTAAAATGACTTGTGGACCTGTATGCATGTAAACTGTGGATGTGTATAGTGACCTCTTCGTATAGGAGTCTAAGCAATAGGCGTGTGAGGCTACCAGGGCCAGTAGCTGGAGTGTTAAAGGGGCACTATAGTGCTGATATAGCCGCACACATTCATATAAAACTCCTTTATATTGAGCCAATTGTTGATACAAACAGTTAAAAAAAAATTTAGGGAAGAAATAATACTTGCCGTTTGTTTCCCTTAATTAGTTTTCTGGAGAGCAGACATTTTCCTCTCCCTCTCCTTTCTGTTCTGCATGAGAAGAAAAAGCTGCCTGACTGCTATTTGTTAAGCAGTGTGTCGACCTTTTGGCCACATAAATTAAGGGACTTATTCACTAAGGTGCGAATTCGACTGTCAAATTTGCAAACAGTAGATTACCATAGCAAATCCGCTACAATTTCCCCATTGTAAAGTTGCAACAATTTTTTAATGTTAAGATTGTGACAATTTTCCCATATTAAAATTGTGACTGTGACAATATTCTCATTATAAAGACGCGACTGCGACAGTAGTAGCCTATTGTGACTGTCTTTATCTGGCGAATTCGCACCTAGACGCAACAATTCGGACTTTAGTGAATAACTCCCTAAATTGGAATGCAGGGGATTACAGAGGAAAAACTGACTTGTACATGTGCTAAGTAGTAAGTAGGATAAAAATGTCCGGGGGAGGGTAACTTTTAATGGAAAACTGGCTAGTACACATCACACATTTCTTGGTGCAGGAGTTTATCAGTGCTGCCTAATCAATCATTCTGCATCACATGAAACAACTACTGGAGAGAAACACTTCTCACTAAGGTATAGTACTGCATATGTAAAGATGTAATCTGAATATAGTTCCCCTTTAAACATCTATTTTATGTACTGAATTAGATCCACTAACCAGGCTGTATGAGGTGTTGTCAAGTTTTCCATTAGAATTAGGGTACAGGCCCACTGCCAGATGCACCTGTAGTACCAATTGACTGTGCATTCTGCAAACTTACTGGCAGTGCATTCTGTAGAAATGCAGGTAGCCAAACATTTTAGGTTTCTTCTCTGTTGATGCCTGTGCGGCCACAGGCAGGCTCTGGTAGTCAATTTTGAAAGAACCAGTAATGCCACAAGAAGAAAAAAAATCTGTTTTGCTTTGGCACAGTAATTATTCTCATATAGCACTTACATAACATAAAAATGTTATCTTTCAACTTAAATTCTTGATTTGTATTGCTTTTTGTTTGCTATTACTCTTTAACATAGGAGCTATAAGTGAAGAGCTGAAGGCACTCCATCTCAATATGAAAGGTATGACTCGTATGGACGGCTGGTCTGGCCACCTTCTGTGATTTTATTAGCCCTCTTAAAGTAAATAAGAAACACTAAAGACCTGCACTAGTTAGGGAGGATGGGTTTTTTGATATCCAGTGTAGGGTATCATGGGTTTTCTCCCCTAACTGTTTTAATCCCTCTGTGTGACTTTATTTGCAACCATCCCTGGCTGCAGCACAGACAGGTAACTGCATATGTGATCCTTTAAAGGAGAACTATGGTAAGTTTCCATACTTACCTGATCAATCTAGCAGCAGTACACTAAGGGGGAATTCACGATGGTGCGGAGTCTTCGCCTCACTTCGCACTGACTGATATGCGCTCGTTGATGTCCTGCACGTGGACATCAGCGAGCGCTTCAAAGGGATTCCAGTCTCGGCGAGGCAACTCTTTTGGTCTTGCCGAGACTGGAATCCCTTTGAAGCGCTCGGTGATGTCCGCGTGCAGGACATCAACGAGCGCATATCAGTCAGTGCGAAGTGAGGCGAAGACTTCGCACCTCACTTCGCACAATCGTGAACTCCCCCCTAAGTGTACTAGGTCAGCATTCATCTAATGATCCTCAGCCCACGATCGTGAAATAAATGCATCACCGCTCCAGCTCACTTCCTGGTTACCTGTATAATGTAGATTGTCATATACTACCCGCTTCCTTCCAAAGTTCGCCAAACGTAAGTAACTGCACAAGTGCAGATCATCTCAAGATCCTGGGCTGAGGATTATGAGATGAATGCTGATGTAGCAGTAGTACACTATGGGGGTTATTGACTAAAGTGAGAATTCAAATGTCGAATGCATTCTCATCACATCGGGTGAATTCCCATAGTAAAATTGGGACTGCGACAATATTGCTATAGTAAAAAGTCGCGACAGTGACAGTAGCCATCTATTGGGTTGTGTGCAACTGTTGTTAGCTGGCCAATTCACATCTTTACAATTAGCTGGCGAATTCACATCTTTACAATTCAGGGGGTTATTCACTAAAGTCCGAATTGTTGCGTATAGGTGCGAATTTGCCAGATAAAGACAGTCGCAATAGGCTGCTACTGTTGCAGTCGTGTCTTTATAATGAAAATATTGTTGCAGTCATGACTTTATTATGGGAAAATTGTCACGGATTTGCTATGGGAATCCGCTGTTTGCGAATTCGACTGTCGAATTCGCACCTTAGTGAATAACCCCCTCAGACTTTAGTCAATAACCCCCTTAGTGTACTTCTGCTAGATCAGTCAGGTAAGTATGAAAACTTACTATAGTTTTCCTTTGAATGGAGATTCTCCAAATAAGTGTTAAGTTCTTTGGGAATCACTTGCTGACTTCCTTTGTATTTTCTGAAAGGTAGAGGAGCTAATTAGTAAGTACATGGGGGTTAGAAGGGCCTGACATGGGTCATAGATGACTGATAAACTGATCCAGAAGAGGGATCGCCTTAGTGAATGAGCTTGTCTGGGTATATTTGTATGGAGGGTGCAGTAGGATTCATGCCAGTGCTATGTAAGGATAGATGGTAACATAGCCCTCTGGGGAGGAAATATGGTAACATCCACACCACTTAAGAAAGTGAGTGGTCTGTATAGGATGCCCCTTATTCGGCTGCTAACACATTAAAGTGCACCTTTCACCTCAAAAAAATTAATACTAATTTATTCTTTACGAATGAAATAAAACATTTTTGTAAATATATATGTATTAAAAAAATGTATCATTATACAGCGTTTCTCTCTGTCATCTTCCCTGTCAGCCTGACTTTTCTTTCCTGAGTTAGGTGATGATGATTGACATTATACCTTCTGCAATCAGATCCCTGCTAGATTGTGGATCGTGATTTAAGGGATATAATTGGAGGAGCTATAATGGCAATCACCATTTAGCCCCGCCCACCCGACTTGGGAAAGAAAAGTCAGGCTGACAGGGGAGATGACAGAGAGAAACGCTGTATAAAGTTACATTTTTTTTAATGCATATATATTTACAAAAATGTTTATTTCATTAGTACAACCTAAATTAGTATTAGTTTTGAGGTGACAGGTGCACTTTAAAGTTGCCTTCTGAATTGGCATGTTAGTAAATATGTCATCTTGAAAGGTGAATTGCTGATTTTATTATTGTTTTGTTGCAATTTTCTCATTGCTGTTTGCAGCCATCTTTTACACATTCGACTTTTTGGGGTGTTTCATGAATATGCAGATCTGGGAATTTGCTGGCTTTCACCCCAAGACTCTGGGTTGGCAAAGGAAACACTGGGTCTCTGGTTAAACCCTCAAATTCTCCAGCCCCCATGTAAAATACAAAAGAACCACCCCTTCCCGTCCTTTCCTGACCAAACCCTGCCACCGTTATAACATAAAACACTTCAATTGGCCCTTAAATATGTAGACCCACCCCTTACGATACAAATTTTGTCATTAATATTGCCCCCAGTCTCTGTAGAAGGGGGATTTCTTTATGTATTGAACCTTTAAGCAGTTTCCTTGAATATAACTCTGAACAATAATGTTACACTGGAAAAAGTGTTATAGTGATATTAATGGCATTAATATAATTGGTAAATTAATAAAAAATAATTCTAGCCCTCACTGACCATAATATTTATTAAATATATTTTCAAAATCCCATCTAATTGATTGTAATTCAGTAATTCTGCCATGAAACAGAATAGCATGGAACGTGTGTGGTTAGCAGAGAGGATTTTGGGATTGTACGCTGTAGTCTGGATGTGATAAACCATACAAAGACTTCTGTTTTTCTGGTCTTATCTTGTGCATATATATTTTCTCCATAGCAAATAAAAAAACACAACTAGAGCCAGGGATTTTTTCACTTTCACTATTATCTCATGTAAACTAAGTGTTGGCAGAACTAGAAACAGACTATTTGTTTTAGTTTTACTGAGTCACAGACAAAGGAAGGTGCAAGGGCCATTCATATTTCTCATTACTGGCATCTGTAGGTTTCAGCTGAACTTAAAGGGGTATGGTGCTAATGGTGGCTGTTCCTCATAATGGGCTAAAGCAGACCTGTAATTTAAATGGTAGTGGATGTTTGCCAGTAAATTTTTTTAATTATCTGCAGATCAGCAGCAAGTAAGGTACTCCAGTGTATTATTTCCAGTGTACTGTGATGATTCTAATGATTGGAAAGCTGTTAACAGAAATACTCAAAGACCAGTCAGTAGCACAACTTTAAGGGGGGCCTCCAGCCTTCTTAATACCACAGCACCCCTCCCCAAATAAATATGTTTCTGCATTGTGCAGCTGGGACGGTATAGCAGAGTAATGTGGCAGAAAGGATGTGTGCTGGCACCTCTATGTATGTCAGGGATCTGTCAGAGTTAAACTGTGACTTTGCAGGATCTGTCGTAGAGATCCTGTTATGCGCTCGCTGATGTCCTACACGCAGACATGAGCAAACACTTTAAAGGGATTCCAGTCTACTCGAGACGCCTCGCGAGCTTCTCCGAGACTGGAATCCCTTTAAAGCGTTCGCTGATGTCCGCGTGCATATGTGTACTGAAGTAAACGATCGCAGGGTAAGTTCGCTCTTTGATGAATTACCCCCGTAGTGAAGTGAAGGGAAACACACAAAGGAGTACTGTGGAACTGGGTGCCACTCAAGGAACTGGAGCATCCAGAGCAAGTGCAGGGAAGTACTGGGGCAATGGAGTGGATTCTCTTTACCACAGTGGAGTTGGCACAGGATAACATCAAGGCACAGAGTCTAAGGAGCCTCTGGTCTTCACCTTTAAATCCCCGCAATGTGGTATGGCCTTTGAGGTGAGGAGACTCCCTCGGGATATCTCCCCACTGGTAGTAGCTGGCTGAAACACTTGGAGACTCTGCTGGATACAGGAGCTGCAGAACAACAACTCACTCTATCACTTGGAGCGTAGGGTACCTTTAACCATGAAATAACAATACCAAACACAGGAGCTGTCAGACAAAAAAAATGCCAAAGCAAACCTGAAGGTATTCTGGCAGGCTGGGCTGAAGAGCTGACACTCAAGGGTCCGTATGAGAGGCTGGAGATGATAGGGAAGTCCTGAGAAGGCATAAACAGCAGTTTAAGCAGTGTAACACAGCTAAAGCACAGGAGCTGATATTGTTACACAGTGCTCTTTCTCTTTAGAATTTGGCTCGTGCAGACAACCCAGAAACGCTAGGGAGAATCGGAGCCCCAGTACTTGCCAGCATGAAAACACCTGCAGTGCACGAACAGCGATCTTAGATATGTACAACCAAAGTACAAATTAGCATTGTTTTATAGTTTTCTTTTAATGCGTTTTCCTATAAGTGATGCCAAAATAACTACTTACTGTCCCTTTAATATTAGAGAGGCAAGCTTCATTAATACAACTGATAATTCTACAAAGGGTGTTGTACAGTTCTTCTATTTCTTAATCCAAGAGTTCTTTGTAGACCGATAGATCATAGATAAGAATAAGAGTAATTGCATATTTACTGATAAAACTAGAAGCATCTCAGTCATATTACGACAACCTTTGATTAAAGATGTAAGCAAGTTCCCAGTATAAAATTAATTAGATAATGTGAGATAAATATTTTTTTTTTTAATTGTCAGAGTAATTGTACCTTGGGCCTTGAGCTGTTTTCATGTTGGCGGGGACATCTTGCACCCCTGCACCACTATTGGGTAGTGTTGCACTAATGAGTTCTCAAAAGTGTTAAGCACCCTTATATTTAATATTGGCTCTGGCAGGAGTATGGCCCAAAGGATCTGCTGGAGAGCTGATAAGCAGCAAAGCTACTGTTTCTGGAGTGGGTTGGTTAGTTAAAAAGGAGCTGGAGATGGTTGGATGTCCTATGGGGCTAGAAATGGTTCAAGGGAGTAAGAGACTGCTGGGTGGTTGAAAGAAGCTGGGGGTATTTGGATGGCGTAAGGGAGGCTAGAGGTGGTTGGATGGTTGAAAGGGAGCAAGAGATGGCTGGATGATGGAAGGAAGATGGAGAAAGTTAGAGGTCTTAAAGTAGCTAAAGTTGGATGGTTGAAAGGAACTGGAGATGGTTGGAGGGATAAGGGAACTAAAGATAGAAGGTTGAAGTTACTGGAAGAGGGAATAGCAGGACTTTTGGGAAAGAGCTGGGCCTTGGAAGGAAAAGTGTCCCCCAGTAGCCCTGGGACCTGGTCTACCACCCCAAAACACTATTATAATAACACACTACTATTACTGAAAAGCAAAAATTAGCCAGCTTAGGGAAGAGGTCACACCACATCAGTTGTACAAAATGTTATTGTATTAACTATTGTTTCTGTCTTGGATATGTACACATAGAAATATAAAGTCTGTGCTATGTGAACTTGTTCTGCATTCATTACATGACTTGACGGATTCTGAGAATTGGGGTTGTAGATCTGCCCTGACTCGAGGTTTTTCCAGGACCAGATCATACAGCATAAACAATTCAGGTGGTAACAGGAAAATAAAATGAAAATAAAAGAACAATACATTAGAAAAATGGATGTATCAAGATTAATTGTAAAAATATAAAAAAAATAGTTGTTTTCAATTTTACACTCACTTTAATCCCAAGCCTTCCATTTTCTCTCATTAATGTAGCGCAACTTCTCCCCTGAAGTGTGACCAATCAACATTTAGCCTATGGTACTGTACCAGCTCTGATACAGCAAGCACTGAATGGTTGGAAACTTACAGTTCATTTAATTAGTCTTTTCAGCTACAGCCTGAGAGATACCCCTCCAGTAACTACTGTCAAAAAGAGCTTTGAACTGATCTGAGGTTTTGCAAATAACCTTGGCTATGCTAACATCGGGTATGAGCAGAACATTTTCAATAGCGTTGCTGGATTGCAGTGCACTAAAAAGAGATTCCTGAGATCAGGAAAGGTGACGTAACGGCAAGGTTGTGCTGAATACCATTCTCAACAAGTCAAAAGACTCCCTTGATTCTAGTAACTGTTACCTATATCAAATGCATTTGATGGCTCTATGGTGTGTACTGTGTTTATTTGGTTTAGGTTCACTCATCCACTTAGATACAGCAGTAAAATGAAAAGATTTTGGAGAAATCCCAAAGACGTTGTTTTGCCCATAAATTGATGGAATGGTTGATTCTATTATATCATTCACATGTATAATGAATGACACAGGGTTTGGCAGCATGCTAAACAAGGTTGCTGACAAGCAGCAAAGATCTCAGGGGCTTCTTCATCAAATTGAGAATTTGACTGTTGAAGTGAATTCTCATCACTTTGGGTCAGTGTGCTCTGATAGTCGCAAATTCTCTACTCCTTATTCATTAAGCGGCAGTTTTCCATAGGAAAGAAGTGAATGGTCTAGGGCGTGGCTTATTTTGTATTGAGGCACAGTCAATCAGACAGTAGGAGCCTGCCATCAGCCCTCTAATTTGCCACTTTAAACCAGCAAATTTGACACAGTATACCTTTCCTGTTATTTCGACAGACGTATAGTGAGTTACCTGGGCATGCCCACGCAAAGTGATGGGAAGGGCTCTGTAAGAATCTGAATAGGTCACGAACTGACCACATCACAGAGTCTGATGAATATGTGAAGATCAGGAAGTGGCGAATGGATCCAAATTCTGACCTTTACGCGACTGTTGGGACTTTAATGAATAAGCCCCTCAGAGCAGGGTCCAGGTAAAGACTTTGGTAGGGGCTCCCGTCCACTCATTGCATCTGTAACTGACACAAATAATGTCCAATAGGATCAACTGACAATTACCTTTCCATGGAACATTAGATATTTATGAGGTGCCCCAGGAAGCCTTATTTGGCAGCAATCAGAAAGAGAGATTCATTACAAACCAATAAAACTCATCAGTTCAGCTTTAAAGATGACATTTTACTGCATAGGGATTACTTATGTGCCAATAGCATTTTTATAGTTCTAGTGTTACTTGTCCTTTAAGTGCTACTAAACGGATTCCTGTCTGGCAATAGCTTTAAGCAACATGCCATTGTCTCTTAGCACAAGAAGAGGTATTCACAGTCCTGTATCTATATATGTAGTGGAGAAATCCAAACACATTCATGGGCAGTTAATGTTACATCCGAAGAGTGGTTTGACAAGATTCTTTGGCATGTTATATGAAATCTGATATATCTATGCTCATGCTTATTAGCAGGCGCTCTACGGTAAACAAAAGCTTAAGTACAGAGAACAAATATGACAAGTATTTGGGTTTCATCTGTCTCACCTCTTTAATATTATTGTTTATTGGCCTCTTCTCATTTCTCTGCTATTCTTCCACTCAATTAAAATACTAATTGTCTAATTATGCTGCACTGCTGGAAATTAAAGAATGCTTGTGTCTTAAGATAATCACACAGGGGAAGCTTTCCCATAGTGACTAAATCACTGTGGAAAATCTCTCCATATGTGAAACACTATCCTTTATTAGGTGAAGCGTATCATCCAGTGTCAGATGATATGTTGACTACCCACTGTGAGTTTCCTGAGGCAAGAGTCAGCTGGGCATTCCAGCCATTGAATGTACATTGCCTTATAAAATCACTGGCAAACTGCATCTAACCTCACAAATATACAAAATGGGTTCCTTTTTTTATTCACCTGATAAATAGCGATCTGTGCTCAAAGGATTATTTCAAAATCTGTAGCAATAGAGGCCAAGTAATGTCAGCAAAGGATAAATCTTATGGAAGTTATTTCTACATAATATATAAAAAAAACCAAATGTTATCTTTGCAGATGAATTACTAATTTATATTGTTTCGTGTTGGCCTTTTCCTCTGCTGGTTGCAGAGCCAATTGGGCAGTGCAACAATGACTTCACTAATGAAGTGTTAAGATTAGGACTCACCTGAGATCCTACTTGGCAGTCCAGCATCGGCATTTGTCGCAGTCGCCATCTTGTGTGGCTTTCAGTCGTGGGTGGTGTGTCTTACTGAAGCGTAAATACCCACGGATGCCTCGGGGTGGCGATGGATGCAGCCACGGGATCCCGTCATGTATGCGCTTATGTTCAAAACTCTATTTAAATACACTTAACCTGGCGTCTGGCGCCCTTTTATAGGTTTTCAGCTTGCTGTACCTGGGAGTGTTATCTCTGCTATGTTTCCTTGTGTATGACCTTAGCCTGCATCTTGACTCTACCTGTTTTCTGCCTGCCCTGACCGGTGATATTGTATCCTGACTTTCTTACTGTTCCACCTGCCCTGACCATTGCTACTACTTTGACTATTCCGTCTGCCATTAGTAATCTTACCACCAGTGGACAGCAAATCCTAGGGGTCGCAACCTGGGGGTTCCTTTGCAGATAAGCCCAGTACTTCCTTGCAGGGGTTTAAAGGTGAAGACTGGGGATCCCTTAGACTCAGGGCCTTAGGGTTTGCTAGCGCCAAGTCTACTGTGGTTCTGGTTCTTGCTGTTACCTCCTTCTCCTCTCCCCTAAACTCTGGTCCGATCGTGACATGAAGTCACCAAAGCACAGCCAATTAGAAATTAGTAGGCAGTGCACCAGTGATGTTAGCACCAGGGTGGAATAGCATTGATGCATCATAGGGAAGTATGTTTTAATTTAAACAACTGATTGTTTTTTCTTTCTCTGCTGGTTGCAGCCAATTGGGGGCTTTCTTGGGCACCTCATAAATATGTATTATTGAAAGTTCCTAAAGGAAACAACAGAACTGGGTGGGTATTTTTTTCCACTTCAAAGAAACTGAAAATAGCTGCTTTTATAAAATTTCTTTTTTTCCATATAAGTATTTATCACAAAGATATTTCTTTTGCTGAGTCACAGAGAAACTGAACATTTTGTGGTGAGGATAAAGGGTAGACTTTGTATGGAGTCTTGTCTAATATAGTTTTATCTCACAGGTATAATGACTGCAATGCAGTTCCATTCATTAAATGAAACCTATTTCAGTAAAGAGTGTATATCTGTCTTTTACACAATAAAACAAACCTATCCAAATACATCATTTTTCTGTACAATGAGCCTTGATTTACAGTTCATTATAATGATCCCAGTTATGCAGTCAGTGTGGGTACAATCCATAGTGTTAATCACATCTCTGTAACTGTAAGTAAACATTGTAAGGAAGATATGTACTATTGGGCACTTGTTTCACAAAAAACACTGTCCTTACTGGACTAGGCAAAGCTGTGAATAAAGTGACACAACAGTGCCCCATTATGCCCAATGCACTCTACTATAGGGTGTCCAATTTGTTAGTGACTTGAGCTTGGAATCTTATTATTTAGAGGCTAGTAAAAAAGTAAGTTACAATCCAAGACTGAACAGGCTGGATACAAATACATAAGCTGCTGGAAGGGAAGTTGCAGAAGTACAGTAACCTCCTGAAACCAATATGACATTTGATTTTATCAATTGATCTCAATCTTCAAAGATAATTGGTAATTGGATGATGTTACCATGGGTTACTACTCGCACACTTAGGCAGCCTAAAAAAAGGTTGAGACTAAGGGGGGGTTATTCACTAAAGTCTGAATTGTTGCGTATATGTCCGAATTCGCATAGCGGATTTGCTATGGGAATCTGCTGTTTGAGAATTCGACAGTTGAATTTGCACCTTAGTGAATAACCCCCTAAAACTGATGAGGAATGGTGTGTAAAGCAGATTTAGTTTTTAGAAAGTTAGTCACATTTTTGCTTGAGCGCATGGACTGTTATATTCAAAGTGACTTCCATCCTTGTAAATTTGCAACAGTGCTGCCTCACTTTACAGTTGGGATTCTAGAAGGGGGAATCAGAGCCTGAGTAACTGATGCACTTGACTCTATTAGAAAAACAAAGAAAAAAACTTTCAATCTTCTCAAATTTCTGTTAATATAGTCACATTCAATTATGTGAAGACAGTATCCCATTAAGACAACATAAAAAGGCATTGTGGTTGAAATAAAGCTTTTAAGCTCTCCTGTAATTCTAGTATTCTCTGTAATGACTGTGTTTGGGAAAATGGCATATAGGAGTATCTTTATTATCTATGCTGGGCTTTGGTCCAGCTGCATTATACTTGGCAAATTACAGGTTCCTGCATTGTGTCTTTCTCTTATAAATCAAAATAAGCACAAATGAGATGGCGATCACCAATGCAAACAATGATCCCTATATCTGTCAATATCTCTGCTACTGTTAATCATTTCATATGGAGATAGGCATTGTTTATAAATAAAGCACTGTTTGCTTAGTACTTAGCAAAAGCTTTTATTTGTGATGTGTTTGTGAACATTAGCCAGCTTAACTCCCATGTGTACGGTATTGTTTTATTGTCTGCTTTTTATAAAGAAAATATAGGTTTTGGTCAGAGACTATGACCAAAGTATTTTCTGGACTATAAGGCGCACTGGATTATAAGGCGCACTTTCTATGAGCGCCTTTTAATCAAGCTTGGTTCATATATAAAGTGCACCGGACTATAAGGCGCAGCACATTACGTTTGGTTGCGTAGCTGCCGGTTTATGAATATTCACTGCACTTAATTAGATTTCATAGGCGCACGTGGGGTAGCGGGGGGAGCATGGTGTGTGCTGCGTGTTGACGAGGCAGCAATGCTGAACTCTGGGGCCATATCCCCGAACCCGCGTCCTCCTAGGCTGAAGTATTATGGAAGGAGCGCGATGTGCCTGCTGATGCTGCCGCCAACCCCCTGCCAGAGGTAAAGGATGTGCCCGATGT